>KZ651466.1:40638-63743 GCA_001010745.2 Gerris buenoi | reverse complement strand
CCGAAAAAGCTTCGTTTTCGAGATATTCGCATAAAAAACATAAAAAAAACACCAATTTTGGATGTTTTTAATAAAATTTCTTAAATAATGCACTTCTTATCATAAAACACCTTAAAGGAATCCTGGTAAAGAATATAATGTTTCGTCGAATAACACCCGGCGCTGTACGACAAACTCCTAATTTTCTGCGAAAATTTCAAAATTCTACGTCCCACGACTCTGTCACTTTATTAGCCAATCCTCCATTCAGGTGGTCTCCATCAACGCTAAACTTTAAATGATTTTTTTTGTAGAGCTAAAATTAGTGTAATTCGACTATCTACAAGTGTTGCCTAAAGGAGTAATATTGTAATAAGCGTATTATTTGTCAATTTTTATGAAAAAAGTCCAAATTTGGTGTTTTTTAAATATGTTTTTGCGATTATCTTGAAAACGAAGCTTTTTAGGAACTATGTTTATAGGAACTTTTTTGCTCAGCGTCTAATTTCCTATAAGAAACATTAAGTGTTGTGGTTTCGTTTGGGTAAACCTTATTTGCATTTGTACTAGAATTGGTTGTTATCCGGACAAAAAAAAATGCACGCCTGGTAACATTCAATTCACCATAGCTCAAAAACTAGTCCGTTGATCTTAAACTTTAATTATACCATTTGAAAGCTTATGAAAAGCAGATGTTTTTCCTGAAATCGTCACACTTCTAGCTCAGGAACTTTGTGGTCGAATTTAAAAAAATCGAAATTTTCAACAGGACTTAAAAGATGCTTAGCAGCTGATAATTTGAAAATAAATGAGTGATTGTGAAAGGTTTTTTATGCTCTTTATAATTGTTCCTTACCCTTATTTCTCTATTTCATTTAGTTTTTGAGATATTTGGCATTTTTTGAAAATTTTCGTGAAACACTTAAAAAAAAAAAAATAAATCGATATTTCGAGAACTATTTAGAAATGGGCATATGCTTACTCGACATTTTTTGTTCCAATTTGGCCATAGTAACTAACCATGAAGTTTGGCTGGTTAACTTCCGGTCACCCTGTATATATATAATTTTGATAAAGATTTTCTCTTTTTTTGGCCTATAGGGTTTTAATTAAAAAGTTTTAATAAAATAAATACAAAAACTACTTTTTTTTATTCTGGCTATATTTCGCCCTCCCACGTTGGGGCTTCTTCAGGCTTTAAATTATTCCAAGTCACATGAGTCAATAAACATTTTTTTCTTTAAAACAGTAGTTAAAAGTCACATGTACATGTGAGTGGAATTATTAAACTAAATACATAGGTTTCAATCCTCCCTGTTTGAATGCCAGGAAGAGTCTCTCCCTAGCATTAAATTAATAAAGATAGTTAAAAATGATTAAAGTGGACCTAACGTTTAAAATAGAGAAAACCACCTTTTTACTGATATCTTACATTCAAACGTAAAATTGTCTTCATACAATGATTCATTGTCTTTTTAATTGTCTTCATACAATTGAAAAAGGCATGTAAAATTTCAATTTGATACAAGCAGAAGTTTTTGTGTAGTGAAGCGCAGCTATCATTGTCTTTGTTACTATTGTTCTTTGTCACTATTATTTATTTATATTTGACTTTTGTATATCACAAGTATGTGATCTCAGCAAATAAAAAGATTTTCATTTCATTTCATTATCACTAAGACGAGGCAACTCGAGGTCGTGGGTTCAATCCCGGGCCATGATACTCTGAATTGCATTTATGAGTNAGGACATTTTTTGTTGCTTTTGGGGAGTAGAATCATCTCCTGAAGTTTGTAACATTTATCGTGAATCACCCTGTATAAGGGTTCAAAACACACATTACAGAAGAATTTAAAAAAATTGGCATTAGGCGAATTATGGTTATGTAAAAATTTGTTCTTCATTAAATTTCCAATAAAAATAGTCCTTTAAACTTTTTTTCTATCTCCAACCGTTTTTGAGTTACAAGCGCTCAAAATTAAGTAATAAAAAATAAAGTAGGATTGGGGGGCAAAAGACCCTTTTATTAGGGATTTCTGACCTTAAGCCACAATCTATTTATTTTTCTATATATTTTTGACTCCCCCTTCCAAATCTTTCATTTCTCTATTTACCACCTACTTTTCAGACTACCCCCTCCCGAGACCACTCCCTAAGGGCCCCCCCAAATTATTTTTGAAATATGCGAAAAACTGAAAAAAGTCAGTTGTTGCTATATAGCTCGTAAACTATGCATTGTTCGATGTTAATTTTTCTTACTAGTTTTTGAGTGAAATAAATTTACAACAATTTAATTCTAACGGCAACTCTGTACGTCCAATAGGTCCCGAGATTTGGCACTTTTAAAATTGATTTTTCTTTTTCAAAAAAAGGAAATTTTAAGTAATGCTCTCGTATCGGGGGAAATATCGGCCTAAAACAGTTAACCTATGAGAAAAGTCATACGGAATGAAATTGTAGTAAATATAATTGGCTTCTTTTTACATCCAATTAGAACTCTGTACGTCAAATAGTTACCGAGATATAAAATTTCAAAAATTAGCAGTGTTTCCCAAAAAAATGAAAAATTTAAGTATTGCTCTCGTTTGGGGGTAAATATCGGCATAAAACCTTTACCCTACAAGAAAAGTTATTACAAATTAAGTTGTAGTAAATTTAATTGGCTTTAATTCAAGCTAAAAATGAAGCATGTAGGCAAAATAGTTTTGTTGCAATTGTAAAAAAACCAAAAAAGAAATGAACCTAAACCACTTCAGTCCTAACTAATCCCCCAATCCTACTTTATTTTTTATTACTTAATTTTGAGCGCTTGTAACTCAAAAACGGTTGGAGATAGAAAAAAAGTTTAAAGGACTATTTTTGTTGGAAATTTAATGAAGAACAAATTTTTACATAACCATAATTCGCCTAATGCCAATTTTTTTAAATTCTTCTGTAATGTGTGTTTTGAACCCTTATACAGGGTGATTCACGATAAATGTTACAAACTTCAGGAGATGATTCTACTCCCCAAAAGCAACAAAAAATGTCCTCTTGACCCCTGTCCGATTCTCAATTTTAAGGGCGATATTTGGGGTTTTCCGATTTTATTGGAAACCATGAGTTTTTATCATAAAAATTGTCATATCTCCCAAACTGTTGGTCTTAAAGCAAATTTGAAAAAACCATTGAAAAGCTCATTAAATTTCCATTAAAAATACAAACCTTCGAAGTTTCTCAACACATTTCTAACAATGTCAATACAATCACAATTGGGAAAAAATTGAAGTTACTACAATTCGGAAAATGTTATTTGTGTATGCCGCAAAAACAATTTTTTAGCCTTAGCCTGGCACATTTTTCCAAAAACTTCTCCTTTTAATAAGCTTCCAAACGGTATATTTAACTTTGTGATTCCGTTAAAAATTGGAAGATAAATTCAAGTTAGAACGCGAAAAAACAGCACAGAAAGTGTAGAATAGGAGGGTGACAAACCAGCAATACACACGCTTTTTCCNTCATTTAGTTTTTGAGATATTTGGCATTTTTTGAAAATTTTCGTGAAACACTTAAAAAAAAAAAAATAAATCGATATTTCGAGAACTATTTAGAAATGGGCATATGCTTACTCGACATTTTTTGTTCCAATTTGGCCATAGTAACTAACCATGAAGTTTGGCTGGTTAACTTCCGGTCACCCTGTATATATATAATTTTGATAAAGATTTTCTCTTTTTTTGGCCTATAGGGTTTTAATTAAAAAGTTTTAATAAAATAAATACAAAAACTACTTTTTTTTATTCTGGCTATATTTCGCCCTCCCACGTTGGGGCTTCTTCAGGCTTTAAATTATTCCAAGTCACATGAGTCAATAAACATTTTTTTCTTTAAAACAGTAGTTAAAAGTCACATGTACATGTGAGTGGAATTATTAAACTAAATACATAGGTTTCAATCCTCCCTGTTTGAATGCCAGGGCCCTCCTATAGGCCAAAAAAAGAGAAAATCTTTATCAAAATTAAACACTTTTAAAGATATTTGGTAAAAATAAAAAAAAATGAACCTATTGCCCCCCCTCACCTTCGGGACACCTTCGGGGGGGCGAGCTCCCCCCTCACCTTCGGGGACTTTTAGTATGTTAGAGAGGAAAGTCATACAAACATTTTAAGCCATTTTCCAAAACTTTGGGATTTTTTGCTAAGTTTCACCTTTTTTCATCTAATTTGACTGGACTATCTGCCAAGTGCAGTTTTATAGTGGTATTTTTAAATTTTCCAATTTCTTTAAATAAATCAGGGAACTCAGATAGAATTTTCTAAATTAAGCCAGAGTTGGAAGTATTACTTAACATTGTTTATATTTAAAGTTATCAAATTTAGAGCATCTATTTCTGGACGTCCAAGAATCGGAGTCGTTAGATTACGAATTATATGAAAATTAACATTTATCTCTTTCTTTAAATGAGAAACTCAGTTTCAAGGTACCGGCTAATATAAGTTTATTAGTGCCTGGTCCATATAGTGTATCAGAGGACTTACAAATAGAGCATCTCCAATTTTTTTGGCCAAACTGTATTAATTAGAAAATTGATATTTTGGACAAATTCTTTCACAAACAAATTTTGATAAGATGGTTGAGACTCCCTGGCTTGTAGTAATTGTACGTGTATTTTAACTTTGGAATGAGAAACATTACTTTGTTTCCCCATAGAAAAACAAGACATGTTGGTACAATGACCTGTAGGTACCAACAAGATATATTTAATAAAAATGGATCATTCCCTACATCATTGCTACAAATAATTTTTTAGAAGATTGCTAATTTTTTATAATAATAATCCACTTTAAATTATTCCCACCCTTGTGAGAGCTCATTATTATAGTTTCTTTGCATGTTAATATTCTTTTTTGAACTATTTACATAAAAGAGAGAATTGTTTATACTATATAATAATACTTACTTCTGCTTTGATTCTTTAATTATTCTTCAATAAAATTAAATTATTAACACCACCATTTTTTTTTTAGAACTCAATTATTCAATATACCTGAACAATTAAACAAAAAATTGTCACAATTTTAAATAAAAATTACAGTCGCCCAGAATAATATAAGAGAATACACATTTTCTGGTAAATCTATGTCTATACATCCTATCTATAGAGAGGCTGCTACATATTATCTAATGAGCTGGTTCTCTATAGATAAATAAAAAAGTAAACAGTTAAAATTACTAAATTTGAGTAGGAATTAACTTTTAATAAATCTCTATAGTTGTACTGATATTTGATGACTGCATCCAAATTAAAAATGGTATAAAAATTACATTTCAATCCCAATGTGCCAACTTGAAACTTCAGTATAATATTATGAAATTTATAATTATAATTTATTAATTATACATAAAGTCTGTGCAATTTTTCCAATTAATCTTTCAAAAATAATACAATAATTCTCCTTTCGAATTGCCTTTACTAGCTGAGATAAACAACATTTTTTTTTTTTTAAACCTGATGTAACTTACATGGTACTTTAGTTCAGTTTCTACTCAATACCTTTAACGATGCTGATGTCGAAAATCATTGATTATATGAAATTTTGCCCGATGAAGTATCTCTTTGCGATGGTGAATAATCTGGATTTCTCCAACTTTCTGTTGATTGACCATATTTTGGTATGGTGTTGTTCCATATTCTGATAGAAGCTGCGTTGCCGTTTTCGTCGAATTACTCTGACTAATTCTTTTGACACTCAAGACCTCAGAGCAAGCAAGGGGTAGAGGGAACAATCCAACGTTAAAACTGGATAAAATAATAATAATAATAGCTAAAGTAACATTTATATTGTGACATTTTTATAAACAAGGGCAATCAATTAAGTATAAAATTATACTTTTATAATTAATTATTATATTTATAATATAACATTTTTTTTTTTTTTGTTCTCATGAAACGATCTCATAACTTTCCTTATCTTCTAGTTCCACTACAGTCTTGTAGAAATCCAGAGGCTTCCAGTCACCGAAGATACCTTTCTTCTTTGTAGTTATAAAAAGTTGCCCTTGAATCTGAAAATATAAAATAGTAATTTAGTAACCAAATTAGTTAAAATAATTTTAAAATCACTCTTTCCGGTCTTATTTGCTCACACGAAATACCCTGTATTTTTTTAATAATTAATTATTAAATTAAAAAGTAAATACCTGATAGTAGTAGTAGTTGTGTTTGTTAATAACTGTTTTATTTTTTAGAAGTCATGTAATTTTTTTTCCTCGATTCCTTGGCTCATTGTCCTGTTGTGACAATAAGCAGGGCAATTTACTTTTACTGTTGTCTCCTCATCCAATATGCCATCCGGTGTAGCAACCAAAAATGTGTTGACAATATCAATAAACAGTCCACACTCAGCAATCCACTTTCCTGTAGCTTCTTCTACAGCTGCCAAGGCATCCTTCTTGTGAATGCGTTCATATTCTAAATATTTAGAGGTTATGGGCGGATCGTATAGAAGTCGGCAAACCATTCTAGCCAAATTCGTAGAAGACCTCATGTAGCTAATTCTCCAAAATTTGGGGCAGTCAATCTTTTCCTTCTTTCTTTCTGCCATTGAAGACCCCTTTCAACTCTAGTGAGGTCTTCAATATCTTGCGCAATTTTCATCCTCAAATTCAATGCTTTTTAAAAATTCTATTTTGGCCTCTTCAAAATGACTGGGGGACATATCGGGCTGGTTAGCATTGGGGCCGTAGAAATTTTCCACTAGAAATCTGAGTTTCTTCCTAACCTTGCACATCGCCTTCCGATTTTTTCCTCTTTTTTGGCTGCGCTTTCTCTCTAATCTTTTTGAGCCTGCGCTAGATAGGTACATATTCTTGTGAATTTTGCTTTGAAGCGTCTTAGTGTTATGAGACACAACAGCTAGCATCTCCTTTAGTAAAAACCCCTCTGAGTAAAATTAATCCTCTTGCCTCCTATCATTTTGGCTTTGATAGAGTTAAACTCTTCGGCACAATTACTAGTCAAATTTTGGATGAGGCTGTTGCTGTGTCTTGCCAAGTTAATTATTATTTTTAACAATCTTGTCCATAATCCTTCTTTAATCATTTGGGGGACTAGATTTTCTTCGTCTTCTTTCGCTCCTTTGCAAAAATATGTGTCACATTTATCGTGAGTTCCGCAGATATGCGCTGAAGCATTTATTATGTCTTTTCTCAGTGGAGCTATTTTTTCTTGAAGAGTAAGGTCCATAGCTTGCCGGTAAACAATCGCTGTTTTTATACTTATTTTTCTCTTTAGAAATTTTCTTTCTGAAAAACCATGGCTCAGCATCCTTATTTTTTGTTAAATCTTTTAACTTGCTGCAATTAAATCTTTTACGTTTCTGAGAAGATGGTTACTGCATTCAATTTTTTCAACTGCAATCTCTTTATATGACCTCTCTGACGCGATTTTGTGATAAGCGCTGCTATCACCATCTGCTACTAATTTATTATATTTCAGGCCATACATAGCTTCGCTGCCCTTGAAAGCTTCACTCTCCATTGCAGTGGGATTTCCATAATTATTTTTATAACATTTGTGATCATGGCTAGCGCTTGCTGTTCTAGTAGCTTCCCATATGGCACAAAATTTATTTCTTACTCCAAGAAATTAAACCTTTTTTAGTTCTGTAACCAATAATGGTAACCTGAAAAATAAATAATAACAACTAATAAAATATACATATGTATATTTACAAAGAAATGAAATATTAATTTTGTAACTTGGGTGAGCAAGGTTGGTGCAGGTAAGTGGTTTTAGGTAGATCAGCGTTCGGGAACACAGGGTTTTGAAAAGCGGAAGGACGAAGGAATTGAATTACTTGCGTACTACTTGCGTAATGGTGGTGAATGACCTCATTTTGAAATGGGATAAACCCTTGATGCAATTATTTTTCTTCAAATATTTATAAGCATTTAAAAGTTTCCATGAAAGAATACATTTCTTTAAAAACAAATGGTTTTCAATGCTTATGTCAATCACCACCCAAAGGGAAGAAATCCCATTCATTCATCCTTCCGCTTGAACAGTAATATGCCTGGGGTACACTAGGGATTGTACAATTACATGCCTAATAAAAAATGCGCGCTGCTTATGAAGTGACTCCAGTGAATGAAATTGGTCAAATATAATTTTTCTTTTATTTTTGGAAATTTCGCGTAACACTGGTGTATGTTATTATTAATAAATGCGCACGGTCTCAATGGTTTCGCACAAACTTTATTACCTCTAGCTTTTTTTCATATTTTTTTCCAAAGTCTGGGATTAGTTTTGTATCGTTTTTTAGGTGAAGGTAAAAATAAATCATTACAATCTCCTCGTTATGGTTTAATTCTGTTTCACCGGTGTTTTTGGCCTGCTGTTTCTTGGGTTTCACTTGAAACAAAACAGAAATATGAGTTGTTAGGGGATTTGTTAACAGTGAAGTTGTTTAAAATAGAAGGATGACACAAAAGTTTCGAATACTTGACAATGGTATTTATATCAAAAATTAAAAGAATACCTTGCTGGAGAAATAAAAATCATAAGTAGATATTAGATGTCCCTATTTATTAAATTCTTATTTTTAAGTAGGTCAATTAGGGTATGTATGTAGTAAGAGTTAACATCTCATTGTGGGTAGAAATTGGCTATATTTCGTCCCCCTCCGGGACATAATCATGCCTATGATGGGTGGAATTAGTCACATATACTCAAACTAAGTTGGTGTTGTCAAATAAGTAACGAAATACATTAATAAAAATAAAATACTCCTTCTACACACTTTCACACATCGTTCCATAGAGTTTTTTTTTATAATAAATAACTTAAAAAAATAAATAAAAATTAAGCCAATTTCTACCCACAATGAGTTGTTAACTCTTACTACATACATACCCTAATTGACCTACTTCAAAATAATAATAAAAATCATCTTCAGATTCACTTCTACTTTTCTGTCTAGATGAATATGTAGGATCTAAATCATAATCACCAGCACAGCTCAGATATAAATCTAAAATAAAAATAAATTATAAAGTTTATTTTGTTTATAGTAATAAAGACAAGAAAAATAATTAATTGTAATTTCTTTAGCAATATTTTACCTTGTTCGAGAAAGCTGGCGATAATTTCTACCAATTATAGGGAAAAAAGACGACCACCAGCGGCGGCAATAAAAAATATTTGTTAAGGGGACTATAGTAAATAATATAACTGATATGGAGGAGAAAACAGAAGCAATACAAATAATAAAAAGTAGAAATAAGTAAAAGTAAAACGTACCGGCTGCGACCTGTCGTCGGTGACAAAATATATGGCGGATGTTGGATGTATCTGCATATAGCGGCGGTTACAAAGCGGTGCTGTTAAGAGGACTCTTGTCTCCAGCTCAAGGCGTCCGAAGCAACACACAGAGTGGGGGTAGCAGAATGATATAGATGTGAGTTAGTCCCCACTATCTCTCTTTGTTTACCAATAACGGCTCGGAGTTCATCTATTATTTTTATTACCTCAAACCTCCTTACTAGAAGCTATTATTATCATCATCGCATTCAGTTAATAGAACGTCTGCAGACTGCTAAGCATCAGGAGCTGTAAACCGTAGATACGAGTATAATATAATTGAACCTAATTGAAATCATTGAAAACTAATAATTAGGGAACATATTTTCATGCATTTAAAATAGTCAAATATAAAATAATTTATTTTTTCTTTTAGAAATAATTGGCGCCTTGACACTACCATTGACACTATCGTTGTTTTTTGTTTTTTTTGTTTTTTTTTATTCAGTTTCTTTATTGGCAAAAGTTAACAAGAGTGAGGGTAACTGCAGCCATTTTAAATAATGATTTTAATTGGACAACAATCTGTGGCAAGGTCATTTTGTTCCTAATGCGGCTGCGGCCGACTTTTGTGGAGCCAACCCAGCATTTGCTTTGTTGATTGAGGAAACCGCAGAAAACTCAAATCAGGTTGGCCGGACTCGAGTCCTTTCAGATGTGAGGTTCAAAAACCTCACATCTGGCATTTTTAGATTTTAGTTATTAGGTGCAGTAATATGTTACGGTTTATAATTTATATCTTCTATGAATTTTATGGTTTTCTTTAAATTTTTAATTTTTTTTGAAAATAATATTTCTAAATTTTTTTTTGATGGGAGCGTCTTCTTCTAGGTTTATTCCTGAATAAAGTTTTTTTTATTTTTTCTATATTTCCAGTACATTCAGTGAGAATGTGCTGGATATTTTCCTCTTTTGTGGGACAGCTGAAACAAATAGGTGAATCGCTTAATCCAATTCTATAGTTATATTGTATACATCTACAGTGAAAACTTCTCATTCTATTGATTTTAATGATATCACATCGATTTATATTACATTTCCAAAACCATGATGTTTTAATTATGTTAGGGTTATATTTTTTGTAGTTAGAACCTTTATTATTATCTTTATAGAAATTATTCCATTTATTTTTCATGTCGCATTTGAGAAAAGATTTTATATCAGTATTTAAAACTTTCATATTAAGTTCTATTGTTGTAATTTCTATCTTTAGCTAATTTGTCGGCTATTTCATTTCCAGAAATACCCTGGTGAGATTTAATCCATATAAAATCGATTGTTTTATGTTGTGATATGTTATATAGTTTATTTAAAATTTGATACTTATATGATCAATTTTCTTTGATTTATATAGAGACATCATATTTTTTAAAATACTTTGATTATCACAGATAATGGTGTAATTTTTACTGTTGTTCTTTAGGGAATCTATATACTGGATTGCTTTTAAAATGCCTGTATATTCAGCACCAAATATACCCATGATATCTGGGCAACTGAATCCTTCTCCATATTTTAGTTGGGGATCATAGTAGGAGCAACCAGTTTTATTTGGTTTTTTAGATCCATCTGTAAATATACAATATGTACCTTCGGGATGAATTGAATCAATTTTTTCTTTAAGTAAGGACCAAGCTACAACGTAGTTGTCATCTGAAAGCTGAAGCGAATCTATCATTTTTAAAGCTTCTCCCCTTAGGGAAGAACGCAAATATTAAAATTTTTAAATGTTATTAAGTGAATTATTATTATGGATAACTGCAAGGTAAAGTTCGTGAAAGGCAGCCCAATCTTCAAAGACACCGTTGAATGTAGGAAGATTTAGTACTGGCAGCCTCACATCGGAGATATTGCTTTGATTTTGTACCACTGGTTGGGTTGATGATTGCACAGTTGATGAATTGATATTCAGTAACGATTCTGCTAGCGCCACTACATCATAATATGAATCTTCAAAATTATCACGCTCCTCTTGTTCCTGAATAGGATCAACATCGAAAGAATCTATGCGCGCCTGAGTATCTTCATATTCGTCCCATGCCTTTTTGACTTTGTCTAAGCGAACGTTGAGTTGAGCCTGTTGGCCCGGTTGAGTAGACGAAAATGATTGCAAGAAAGTTTTAAACTTTGTTAATCTAGCTTTAATGTGACCCCTGCGAGCAACAAGAGTCTTGAGATCTTTCTCATCGCTTGGTGAGGGGTTTGAGTTTGAATCGTCTACGCCGTTCATATTGCTATTAATGTGCAAAAAGTAACTATTTCGATTTGACATAAATTAGATACGTAGAAAAATTACTTAGTAGGCAAGTCAAGCTTGAAATTAAAGAATAAAAAAGATAAACTATGTAAATAACCTAAAACTAAGAGAACAATGAACAATAACCTCAATAGAAAATAGTGTATGTTATGTTGCTACTTTAATTGAGATTAAAAACGATATGAATTGAATAAAAATGTCATGAAGTACGACTACATTTACTCTAATCCAAGGAAAATAAATTAAAGTATAATAAAATAATATTAAAGATGAATGAAATGAATGATAGTGTATGGTACGTTTATTACGTATAAAGAAACGTTAAAATAATTATTATTGTTATAAAATGCGAGTTGTTTAATATAATAAGGAGAAATGATAAAGGAAATAATATTTTGGAAAGATTACAGGTTAATAAAACCTGAATAAAACTATAGGAAATAAAAATAATTCTAGGAATGAAAGGAAAGAAACGATGTCTTGAAGATAACGCACGGTGTTTTTGTTTTGATGGAAGTGAAGCACAGCTGGGCGATAAGACTACGAGTGTGTGTAGAATGTAGACGTAGGCAAGCGTGTTAGTAGAACCGAGGTCGTGGGCCGAGGGCTGCTGAATTTCCGAACTCCCTTCTCCCCACTGAAGGCTTGTGCATTAGCGTTAGATTACGGAACCAGGTGAAATAACAGGGTGTTACTTCACTGCAACAACTACGCTGAGACAACCTGACCGCTATGCTATTTGTTAAATGATTTTGATTCACCCGCTCCTCTGAACTGAATATTGAATATTACGCCAGAATAATGTAGAAAGACAGATTATAAAGTTTGTTTGTAGATAAATAAAATTATCGATAGAAACTACTTGTTGACTGATATGAATAACGCCACTTATCTGATTGATGTGATGAGTTGTATGATGATCAGTACCGATGTCTCGTACTTTTATAATGAATGAAAATCCACAGAATGAAATTAATAGCACAGCACTAAAACCATTGTCAATATAAACAAGGAATAGTTTGTAGTTTGTATATGCAATCACAATATAAAGTTTTAATTCCGTTTAAATCGCGAACTGACGACGTGTTTTGCGTCACTGATTATCCGGCCCAAAGGACCAAAATGTTTTGTGTGGTGATATGATGAATATGAAAATAAACAATGTGGACTGTATAGGGTTTAAATGATTATATAATATTAATAATAAACTTTACACTTTACATAAACTGAAAACTGAACATGAAACATGAGACGTGAGACGAGATATATTGAGACTAAGGCTACTTATCTGAAGGTTAGGAACAGACTACTGACTGATTGAATCAAGAATACAGAGCGAGCAAAACGCTCCTAGTGGCCACTTTAAGAATAAAAAAGACGGAGCCCTGAAGGGTGCTGCCATCTAGAGCTTATCAGTGTTTATTCTTTCTTTATTTTTATTTTTAATACATTCTTTCAACAAACCCCACCGGTAAGTTGATCCGGAAAAAAAAGTTGTACAGTCCTTGTAAAAACAAAAAATATCTTGTCACTTCAGGACATGATTTTTCAGCTGAAAAAGCTCCAACCAAATTGTAAGAATGTGCTGAACAAGGCACGTAATAAGCTTTGTCACATTTCGATTTTATTCTTGCCTGTAGACCGGTGTAAGTACCCGACATGTTGGAGGCATTGTCGTAGCTTTGTCCTCGACAATTTGTAACATCTAAATTTAGGGCTTTAAGCCCAGATAAAACTGCTTTCTCCAGGCTTTCTGCTTTATGGCACACTTCAGGTAAAAGTTGAACCAGGCGTTCTTTAACACACGCATCGTTCATCGAAACATATCTCAACACTATCGCTAATTGGTCAGTGTGTGAGAGGGGTTGAGTCAATTATCAGAGAACAATAATGTGCTTCTTTAAGCTCTTTAATGATCTGATTTAAAACTTGGGTACCCATAATTGATACAAATTCGTCACAGGTATGACGAAAGGTATGACACATTGCCTGTCCCCTTGTTTCCATATCTATCTATGTGATGAGAAAGGAAGGGATCATATTCACTTAACAATTCCAGGCAGCCTAAAAATAAGCCATTAGATAAGAAACCAAATGTTTGGTTGTCTCCTCGGAACGGGAGCTCTCTTACTGCTAAAAACCGTAGGACGCTAACTACTCTTGTCAAAACTTCTCTCCAGTACTTCACTTCGTTTTCATACTGGGTTAAAAATAAATTGTCGACTGATGATGATGACTTTTTTTCCTGCTTAAAAATATACAATAATTTTGCCTATGATCACTTGATTGTTCGTGACATTTAACTAGTTCATTAGTGTGCTTCCAATCATTAAATCCTATACAAAAAGCGGTTTGTTAATTTTTTGACTGAAATAACAAGCATGGAATGCAAAAAACATACCCTTTTGTTTAAGAGTACGATAACCATCTGTTATAAGTTTCCCCATTTGGTAACTTACACGAAAAGATTTTGACAGATAATGAACGCTTTTTATCCGGATAAAGTCAGATTGAGTTTGAAAAATCAATGTTTAAGTCCTGTTTTGCTTTAGAAGTTAATATTGTTTTTACTACATATTCATATTCATCTTGGGTATTCCAAGTAGCCGGGTGATCAATTAAAAATGAAGCTGAGGATGAGATAACAGGCTTAGCAGAAAACTCAGAACTTAAATCCGATGCACTTGGCAACTGGTTATTATTAGCTTCAGTTTCAAAATTGCAATTTTTACCTGAAATATCAGGAGTTACTATCGTTACCACGCATTCTGATTGGTGAGGCAATTTCTCAGGATTTTCTTCTGCATGTTCAGATGAAGTCTTCAACAGATTTTCTTCTTCAAGTTCAGATTCAGGTGTAGTCTTCGACACATTAAAAAAACTATTTATTTTAGGGACTTTTTGTAATACCTCTTTACTGGCCGCAAGCTTTTTGGCTGCCCTCTTTCTGAATGCACTACCACTTGGTTTTTTATTCATTTTTCTAAACAATAGACAAGTGCTATTTAAACCCCTTCAAAACTTTTCGAAACAGTATTTATTTATTTTAGTATTAAATACAACACTGTTAAATCTCACTCTTAAAATACACAACTCATTCACTACACATTTTAAGAAATAGTCCAAGTAACAATAATAAGTAATATGTAAATTGTAAATAGTCTAAGTAACGATTCGAGCAACGAGCAATAGCATCAAACGTGAAACGTTAACAGAGAACTGAGGCAGAGGGAGGTTTTGCAGGAATTATTAGAGATAAGGGAAAGGGACGGGGGGGGCCTTAGCTCATCATAAACATAATAATAATACAATTGGCAATATAAAAAATGTATTGCATTTCCATTTATAGTATAAAATGGAATATGCTTTAAACTGTCTAATAAAAACAATCAAATTACATATTATTTAATTTCTTAAAAGATTAATTATTTATTTAAGAGATAAATCTTTTTATGTTGTTTCATAATGATTAAAGAAGAGTAGTTAATAAAAATACTTAAATTTACAAAATATTGTTCCACTTAATAAGCAATCTTTTAATATATTATTTTATTTAACGTAATAAGTAAAGGGTAGAGGTGTAGTAGTGCGTGTTTGAAGTTGTAGCAGATAAACATTTTGTTGGGCCTAACATCGTGCGCCCCAAAACGGGCCGGGGCCCACCGGGCCAATTTTTTAAATAGGCCCTGATCGTCCTCCTCCGTAATAGTGCCCCTTCTCTTGTAATCGTCCAGGAGAATGTTTTGTGTTTTACCAAACCTTTTTCGATTAAACAAAAGTAATTCAATCGAGACGGACTCTCCTACTGTGCGCCATGTCTTCCTGTCAAATGATGACTTCAGATTTTTCAACGCTTCAGCACCCTTTGTCTTGATGCACGAAAGTAGCTCGAATACATCACCCGCAAGGGGCAACCTTTCGTCCTTCTTCCACTTATTTTCGTCTAGGGTTCGCTTGGCGTGTCTAGCAACCATGTCGTTGAAGCTCCTTTTGTAGCAATCCTGCCATCGAATGACTGGTTTTCTCGCCGCTTCATCACTAATCTTGTCCGCCTCGTGGATGATTCTTTCACTAACTGCATGAGTCACATAGCCCAATTCTGATGCAAGACTTTAAAAGATCCTTTCTCGTAGCCGGCTATGTCTTTAATTACATTTAAAAAAGTGTCATAATTATGCGGGGTTATCAGGGCTTTAAAATCGGCAATGTCAGGATTAACCTTCCTGGCTACCGCAAGAACTCGAGCTGCCTGCTTTAATCGCTGCCTTAGTTGTTTCTCAGGTGGTAATCTTTGGGATATTTGTTTAATAAATTATCCCCCAAAATCAAGATTGATTTACCCTACTTCAAAACAGGCATAAATTCGTCCTGCTGCATCCCACTGATCAGTTCTTTCAGATCGGTAGAGGGTGATACCTCTTTTTTTAAATCTATGATGAGTTGTTAAAACTGATACGTTTCGTATGTAGTCTTTCTACGACGAACACAGTGTTTATCGATTTCTCGATTCACCTGCTATAGTTGGTGGCTCTTCCAAAACAAAAGTATTAAAAACTTCAATACCCTCGTCGCCCAAAAAATTTAATAATATAGCTATTTTAAAGTCATCATCATCCGAATCTTGCCGCGTAGCCTTCAAATATATTTGAAACCAGGCCAATCGATGTGAAGATTCGAGTTATTGTTAAATGATAACGAGGGAGGAGAAGATATAGGTGCTCCATGAAGAAGCCTTAAAGACTCACCTGACGTAACGTTTAAGCCGTTGTCCGTCATGTTATCCGAAAATCCGAATTTATAAGCCAAAATCCATTAAAAAACATTCACCTGACACCATGAATTGTACTTATATATATATAATATAAAACACTCATTTATAGATTCACTTTATAAAAGTAGTTTAATTAATAAATAACATTAAAACATTAACATCAAACATAAAACATGAGTTTCACAGTTTCCACATGTGTGTAACCTCCTGATCTGTTACAACCCAGGATTGAGCTTAGGATACAGTGTAGCCACTAACTACACAGGTCTGATATTCTCAAAACACGTAAATTAACTTTTGATAAAGTATTTTTTTATCACTGAACCGGGCTACGTCCATACAAATACTAAAAAGACTACAATTAAAAAAACGTATTTTGTCAATAAAATATGAAATTATATTTTTTCGAAATTTCAAAAATGTGGTATCTTTATTTTTGGTTAAAGAATGTCAGGATTTTTCCCAGATTTTTTGCACTTCACATTAGCGACGTAGAAGGGGGGGTGGACACGTTTCACAACAACTGTAAATTCGCCTGCGCTCGCCCTATCGTAAGTTATAACCTAAGAATTATATTTTTTGTATTCAGGTCGACGTATCCTCTCATATGATACCTATCACGGAGTCGAGAAAAATAATAAAAAAATTAACTCTTAATTTTTGTTTACCCTAACTTTTCATGAAAAATATTTTGTGTAGGTGGGTACAAGACATATACATGCCAAATTTGAAAGTCATCGGACGAAAAGTGTAGCCAAGAGAGCAGGCGACAGACAGGCACACGCAGGAAAATATAAGGGTCATTGGCTTTTGCCTACGGACCGTACAAATTTTTTAAATTAAATAGAAGGTCCAATAAGGTGTGGTAAATATTTATGTCACATAAACGGCTAATATTTAATCGGACTGATACTAATTTAAATTATATAAAGTAATTACATAATAAGTTAAGTTAAAATTAATAAAATGTCAAATACTATAAGACTTTTGAAAACCAAGCTAAATTATAATCTTCTATTTATTTTAAACAATGTTTTACATACATTTCCATTGTATTGTAGTCAGATCCAAACAATCAACAGTTGGGTTTCAATCAATGAGTCTGGGTTCCTTATTTATATAAGGGGCAACAATAACTTAATTTCAAATCTTAACATTATTTTTAAACATTTGTTGACGAGTTACTGTTAGTAATCTGTTATGACTTGATGTACGCATAATACCACTATTATGCAGGTATGTTAATTTTTAATTAAATCAAATATAATTAATTAGTTATTATTTAACTAATTATTATTAAAAAAAAGATTGGCTGGTTATAATGTTTAATAAATTTAAAGAATAATTTAATTTGTATTAGATTTTAATTAAATATTTAAAAAAATGTTGCATGTTTGAAAATGTCTAAAAAAATAAAAAAATAAAATAAGTATCACCTAATAAATACCTATAAAAAATAAAAGCAAATGCTAGCTTTTTATGAAACCCTTGAATACACAAAAGAATGTATTATAGTAATTAACACTAGTAATATTAATAATAATGAAGGAAATAAAAATATTTATAATTTAAATAAAAAAGTAAAATATGCACTTGCTAATTTCGCTTTCTTCACTCATATCGTGAACTTGAGGCTCATCACTGTCACTTCGGTTTTCAGGTTGTTGTCTGTAGTGTGAAGCAACTGAAATAGAAATTAATACAGAAAATAAATATCTATATAAAGAGGCACCAGTCTACAACAAATGTATTCTTATAAAAAAGTTTTTGCAGATGAAATAGGACGAATGAAATTATGAGATTTCAATGCTTACCTGAATCTGAATGATTGGAAGACTCAGGAGGGACATACTCTTCGGAGTCAGCTCCCACCAATAAGGGAACATCATCTAAAAAGAAACAGACCTTGTACTTTCATTCAAAGAACATGTGATACCATAGTTTAATTTACAATGATGAGGGGCTATACTTAGTATAGTAGTAACTACCTATTATTCTATTGAAACTAATATTCCATTCTGTCCAAGGATAAAGGAAGTTGGTTTTTCCACACATGGTTTTCCCCTTGATCTTAGTCCGTAATCTCTTGTCTTTAAGTCTAAGGAAACGTCCTCAATCATTGTGGCAACTATAAAAAAATAAAAATTACGTATTTATATCAAAAATGGTTAATAATGAAAGTCAATTTTGATTAGATTGTTTTTTTTTTAAATTTGGATTAATATTATAAAATGTATGTATGCAATATTATTTTATTCAAAGAAATAAATAATCATTTAAAAAGTCCAACTCACTTTTATCTCCTAACTCTCCCTTTTTGAGATCACAACTTTTAAAGTATGTCTCCCATGTACTGACTTCATGGGAGGCTTCCCTGGCTCTGCGATCTAAGGTCACCTTATATCTGAAACATACAACAGTGTCCAATTAAAATTTCCTCTTTTGTTTATTTCATATTATGTAGTGTATACTTTTACAAGTACAGCATGTAGGTATATTCGAACCAACTTAAATTTTGAAAATTGCAATTTTACTTAAAACTTGGAAAATTCAAATTTAGGTATATAATCTTTTATATAATCGAGTAGTGTCCCGACGACGACAACTCACCTCTAAATGATTTATAACGTTAAAAATTGATGCGCCATAAGCTGGGATCGAACCCGGGGCTCCTGGGTGAAAGCCAGATACTTAACCAATTGCGCCATACCTATATAAGGAATATCGGAGCACTAAACTTCCTATATAAATGTTTTAATTTTAATTACCTATAACTGCATAAACTTACTATTTAAACAGTAAATATCTCTTTAAATATATATTTCAATTATAACTAATTATCTCTCAGCTCTTTTTCTAAACCATATTTATTATTCTGCCCGTTACCGCGGGCCTAACGGCTAGTATTAATATAATCTGTATCTACAAAAATTTAATAAGAACATATTAATAAGAAATCGTAGAAATATAACTTACCTCCTTGAGATAACAAAATCGCTACAAATTTGGTTCTTTTCTTCTCTACTAATTTCACATTCGGGATGTCTGTAGAGATGATATTGTGAGTCATCTCAACAGAGATAGTTCCAGTAGAAGCATTTCTGACAAGTGAATAAGCCATCCTGCAAATACATTTTATGATATTAGAAACAAAGAGTGATATTTCGTAGGTAGTGGAAAAAGAAGCTTCAAATATAAATTGCTAAGAAAGTAACAATAATACGAAACAAAAGTATTTAAGTTATTTTCTGCATTAATTTCTATTTCAGTTGCTTCACACTACAGACAACAACCTGAAAACCGAAGTGACAGTGATGAGCCTTCACACTACAGACAACAACCTGAAAACCGAAGTGACAGTGATGAGCCTTCACACTACAGACAACAACCTGAAAACCGAAGTGACAGTGATGAGCCTTCACACTACAGACAACAACCTGAAAACCGAAGTGACAGTGATGAGCCTTCACACTACAGACAACAACCTGAAAACCGAAGTGACAGTGATGAGCCTTCACACTACAGACAACAACCTGAAAACCGAAGTGACAGTGATGAGCCTTCACACTACAGACAACAACCTGAAAACCGAAGTGACAGTGATGAGCCTTCACACTACAGACAACAACCTGAAAACCGAAGTGACAGTGATGAGCCTTCACACTACAGACAACAACCTGAAAACCGAAGTGACAGTGATGAGCCTTCACACTACAGACAACAACCTGAAAACCGAAGTGACAGTGATGAGCCTTCACACTACAGACAACAACCTGAAAACCGAAGTGACAGTGATGAGCCTTCACACTACAGACAACAACCTGAAAACCGAAGTGACAGTGATGAGCCTTCACACTACAGACAACAACCTGAAAACCGAAGTGACAGTGATGAGCCTTCACACTACAGACAACAACCTGAAAACCGAAGTGACAGTGATGAGCCTTCACACTACAGACAACAACCTGAAAACCGAAGTGACAGTGATGAGCCTTCACACTACAGACAACAACCTGAAAACCGAAGTGACAGTGATGAGCCTTCACACTACAGACAACAACCTGAAAACCGAAGTGACAGTGATGAGCCTTCACACTACAGACAACAACCTGAAAACCGAAGTGACAGTGATGAGCCTTCACACTACAGACAACAACCTGAAAACCGAAGTGACAGTGATGAGCCTTCACACTACAGACAACAACCTGAAAACCGAAGTGACAGTGATGAGCCTTCACACTACAGACAACAACCTGAAAACCGAAGTGACAGTGATGAGCCTTCACACTACAGACAACAACCTGAAAACCGAAGTGACAGTGATGAGCCTTCACACTACAGACAACAACCTGAAAACCGAAGTGACAGTGATGAGCCTTCACACTACAGACAACAACCTGAAAACCGAAGTGACAGTGATGAGCCTTCACACTACAGACAACAACCTGAAAACCGAAGTGACAGTGATGAGCCTTCACACTACAGACAACAACCTGAAAACCGAAGTGACAGTGATGAGCCTTCACACTACAGACAACAACCTGAAAACCGAAGTGACAGTGATGAGCCTTCACACTACAGACAACAACCTGAAAACCGAAGTGACAGTGATGAGCCTTCACACTACAGACAACAACCTGAAAACCGAAGTGACAGTGATGAGCCTTCACACTACAGACAACAACCTGAAAACCGAAGTGACAGTGATGAGCCTTCACACTACAGACAACAACCTGAAAACCGAAGTGACAGTGATGAGCCTTCACACTACAGACAACAACCTGAAAACCGAAGTGACAGTGATGAGCCTTCACACTACAGACAACAACCTGAAAACCGAAGTGACAGTGATGAGCCTTCACACTACAGACAACAACCTGAAAACCGAAGTGACAGTGATGAGCCTTCACACTACAGACAACAACCTGAAAACCGAAGTGACAGTGATGAGCCTTCACACTACAGACAACAACCTGAAAACCGAAGTGACAGTGATGAGCCTTCACACTACAGACAACAACCTGAAAACCGAAGTGACAGTGATGAGCCTTCACACTACAGACAACAACCTGAAAACCGAAGTGACAGTGATGAGCCTTCACACTACAGACAACAACCTGAAAACCGAAGTGACAGTGATGAGCCTTCACACTACAGACAACAACCTGAAAACCGAAGTGACAGTGATGAGCCTTCACACTACAGACAACAACCTGAAAACCGAAGTGACAGTGATGAGCCTTCACACTACAGACAACAACCTGAAAACCGAAGTGACAGTGATGAGCCTTCACACTACAGACAACAACCTGAAAACCGAAGTGACAGTGATGAGCCTTCACACTACAGACAACAACCTGAAAACCGAAGTGACAGTGATGAGCCTTCACACTACAGACAACAACCTGAAAACCGAAGTGACAGTGATGAGCCTTCACACTACAGACAACAACCTGAAAACCGAAGTGACAGTGATGAGCCTTCACACTACAGACAACAACCTGAAAACCGAAGTGACAGTGATGAGCCTTCACACTACAGACAACAACCTGAAAACCGAAGTGACAGTGATGAGCCTTCACACTACAGACAACAACCTGAAAACCGAAGTGACAGTGATGAGCCTTCACACTACAGACAACAACCTGAAAACCGAAGTGACAGTGATGAGCCTTCACACTACAGACAACAACCTGAAAACCGAAGTGACAGTGATGAGCCTTCACACTACAGACAACAACCTGAAAACCGAAGTGACAGTGATGAGCCTTCACACTACAGACAACAACCTGAAAACCGAAGTGACAGTGATGAGCCTTCACACTACAGACAACAACCTGAAAACCGAAGTGACAGTGATGAGCCTTCACACTACAGACAACAACCTGAAAACCGAAGTGACAGTGATGAGCCTTCACACTACAGACAACAACCTGAAAACCGAAGTGACAGTGATGAGCCTTCACACTACAGACAACAACCTGAAAACCGAAGTGACAGTGATGAGCCTTCACACTACAGACAACAACCTGAAAACCGAAGTGACAGTGATGAGCCTTCACACTACAGACAACAACCTGAAAACCGAAGTGACAGTGATGAGCCTTCACACTACAGACAACAACCTGAAAACCGAAGTGACAGTGATGAGCCTTCACACTACAGACAACAACCTGAAAACCGAAGTGACAGTGATGAGCCTTCACACTACAGACAACAACCTGAAAACCGAAGTGACAGTGATGAGCCTTCACACTACAGACAACAACCTGAAAACCGAAGTGACAGTGATGAGCCTTCACACTACAGACAACAACCTGAAAACCGAAGTGACAGTGATGAGCCTTCACACTACAGACAACAACCTGAAAACCGAAGTGACAGTGATGAGCCTTCACACTACAGACAACAACCTGAAAACCGAAGTGACAGTGATGAGCCTTCACACTACAGACAACAACCTGAAAACCGAAGTGACAGTGATGAGCCTTCACACTACAGACAACAACCTGAAAACCGAAGTGACAGTGATGAGCCTTCACACTACAGACAACAACCTGAAAACCGAAGTGACAGTGATGAGCCTTCACACTACAGACAACAACCTGAAAACCGAAGTGACAGTGATGAGCCTTCACACTACAGACAACAACCTGAAAACCGAAGTGACAGTGATGAGCCTTCACACTACAGACAACAACCTGAAAACCGAAGTGACAGTGATGAGCCTTCACACTACAGACAACAACCTGAAAACC
>KZ651465.1:703903-714433 GCA_001010745.2 Gerris buenoi | reverse complement strand
AGGGTTATTTCCTACTATAAGACGAAGTGTCTTGTGGCGTAGGAAAGAGTAGGCTGATAGGCAATAATTACAATATATTTTCCACACAAATTAAAATTAAATTCAGTTATGAAGTAGGTTTTTAGAATGGACATTAAAACCCTAAATATGGGTCGTTTTATTTTCCACATAAATGGCTTGAAAGCTATAGAAGTGTTCTAGTAGTGAAACAATTTTCCGTGTTCTTAATTTTGGAATTGAACTCTTAACATCCTCTTGAACAATTTCCATAACACTGATATGGATTCCGTTTTATAACGTTATTTTCTCATCTCGACTACCCCCCCCCCCGCTAAAGTTTCATTAGGAGAAAATCGAGTGTATTTACACATTTATGATACAATGAACAATTATGATGTTCGCATCGAAGCATTTTTAGTTGGAAATTTGAATATTAAATTGAAATAATATGCAAAATTATTCTGTAGATTTTGTAATAAGTACCTCCCCCCCCCCCCCCCCCAGTCGTGAGAGCATGTTGGGATCTGTTTAATATTACAAATCCATTTAAATGCATGCATGAAAGATTCACGTAGTCCCACAATAATACTTAACAGCATTATAAACATGAATAACCTCCATCATTATTTTATAAATTTAGTTACATTAAAACGTTAATTACTTACAGGTAATCAATTCTAATATAATTATATTTTTACTTTCTCATATATTGAGAAGATATTGCGATTGCGCAAAAAATTAGATTTAAAATGTATAATACACTTTTTCAGGTCCCCTGAATCTAAAACAGTGGTTTTTAAATAATTTCTGATTGTCGTCTGTGAAGACACGTGCAACCTAAACTACTGTGTTGATTTTAACGAAATTTGCCATACATGTTCAGAAAATTCATACACCGAACCAAAAAAATTTTTATAATCGAGACATTTTTAGCTTTTTTTGATTAAAAAATTCTGAAATGTAGTCCATTTAATTATAACTCTAACGATATGTCGTTTTCCCTGGAAAAATCTAATTCCTGAGAAAATCTCTTTAAACGCGGACGAAGAGAGGCCGGGTTAGGAGAAGTTAGTTTATTATACGTTTTGATAAAATGTTCAATAGTAATTAAATGTANAAAAATCTAATTCCTGAGAAAATCTCTTTAAACGCGGACGAAGAGAGGCCGGGTTAGGAGAAGTTAGTTTATTATACGTTTTGATAAAATGTTCAATAGTAATTAAATGTACCTGTACCTTGTACCTATTCGAAAACTAATAAAATAGGAAAACACTGGACTAAGTAATCGTTTGAGAGAAAGATTGTCCGAGTTGTCTCGGATGTAATTTTTTAACTAAATATATTATACATGACTCTAATTACTCTTAAACGGTGGCGTAAGTAGGGCATTGCCCCCCCTTCCCCCCACATGAATTTTTTAGGGGTCCATCGCAAAGAAAATTGATTAGCCAAAAGAAAAACAAAACAATTTGCATTCAGAACTTCTTAATTGTGCTCTAAAGGGGACCCAATCGACATTGGTAAAACACAGTTATTCTTTCTGCCCGATTGCGTCATCCCGACTAAGGATTAACCCCACTCAAGGAATCCCCGGGGAATCCAGGTATAATCTACCCTACAGAAAGCTAGTATAAATAGGCCGTCCTTAACTCGTCAGTATTTCTTATCCCCTTCCTAAAAAATGCTTCCAGTAGTGGAAGCGATACATCGAACTTTATCCCCTTCGTTACGTGGATATCACCGGAAACTCAAGCTGTTTATTAAGTAGTGAGTAGATTATAGTGGGGGTTTATAGATCAGACAAGTAGTGAGTAGATTATAGTAGGGGTTCATAGATCTGACAAGTAGTGAGTAGATTATAGTAGGAGTTCATATATCAGACAAATAGTCAGTAGGTTATAGTAGGAGTTCATTGATCAGACAAGTAGTGAGTAGATTATAGTATAGGTTCATAGATAAGACAAGTAGTGAGTAGATTATAGTAGAGGTTCATAGATAAGACAAGTAGTGAGTAGATTATAGCAGGAGTTCATAGATCTGACAACTAGTGAGTAGATTATAGTAGGAGTTCATAGATAAGTCAAGTAGTGAGTAGATTATAGTAGGAGTTCATAGATAAGTCAAGTAGTGAATAGATTATAGTAGGAGTTCATAGATAAGACAAGTAGTGAGTAGATTATAGTAGGAGTTCATAGATAAGACAAGTAGTGAGTAGATTATAGTAGGAGTTCATAGATGAGACAGGAAGTGAGTAGATTACAGTAGGAGTTTATAGATCAGACAAGTAGTGACGTCACTATAAAGAAAAAGGTGTGGAACAGGGACTCAAATTTATTATGTCCCATGGGACGATAGAGCTGTATATTGTACTCGTGGTGAGGGCGTGAATCTCAAGGGAGTGTAAGTTAGAGATGCCAAGTTCATGGGTGAGTTAAGCTCACTACTACATTCATACTCTTACCTCTGAATTCACATACTTAAACTAGACTTGACAAAATAACTTTATTTGCACAAGAGATAGCTGCTTTCGCAGAACAATATAATATCTTCTTTTGTAAACTCCAATTTTAAACTTCTACCTACTTATAATGATTACATTTTATATATTATTTACTGTTGGAACGGAGCTTTGTATGTAACAGCCCGGTTTTCTTTTTAAAATATATTATAACTTCTAAAATATAAGCATAGTAAAATATTTCATGATAAGAGTCCTATTCTGGTTGCTCACACATAACTATGTCTGCAAACTAACAGTATTAAATCATCTCTATTCTTCTTCTAGAATCCCAATGGAAATTATTATTATCTATCTATATTATTAAAAAAGTTTTGTAAACAAACGAGTTCAGAGTGAGAGGGACATACTTCACTGAGTGTGGAGTGCGATAGGCGATACCCCCCCTAGAAGATAGTTGAGTCCGGGGGGTAAGGAGGGAGCTAGAGAGTGAAATAATACTTACGGTGTAGACAGAGTGAGGGTGATATTATATTCGTCCGAGAAGAGAAAAGCCTGTAAGGCGAGACAAGGAGTATGTATATTGAAATGTCAGCGAGAAAAGGAAAGTAGATAGTAGTTGAGCTCCCCTCTAATTCTCAGCCACTAACTACTTCCCATTACATATTCCATAACTAAACTATTTCCCATACCACGTCGGCCGCTACCACGTCTTTTCGGGGGTTGGCGAGCGAAGCGAGTAGGGGGCGAAGCCCTCTAGTTTCAAGTTGAAATAATTTTACCACAGGGGTTGATCATTCCTCACAGCTCCGAGTGACATGCTAGTGTCTAAGTTAATGCAAATGTATAATACCCATTAATTACAATGTAATTTATAATACCCATTAATTACCATGTATTTTATAATACCCGTTAATTACCATGTATTTTATAATACCCGTTAATTACCTTATAATTTATAATATCCATTAATTACCATGCATTTTATAATACTTATTAAAAATTGAATTCCATATTTTTTTTTACAAATGAACAATTATAATTTAGTAATTAAAATTAAACGTTCGAGTACCAATAATATCATATTGGCATGAAAAATTAACAACTTTCCACAAGTATTATACATATTTGTGACCAACTCTTCATTTGATACTGACTTTATTACTTTTCCTCACTACTAATAATAGGAAAAGTATTGTTTTCATCAAAAATTTTTTTTTCGAGATTTCAACGGAATTATCCGTTTGTAGGTGTTTTTAAGACCTCCTGAGTGGTTTTCAGCATGACGTATGTATGTGTGTATGTATGTTATCATCGTAGCACCCAAGGAATTTAACCTAGAGAGTTGGAACTTGGCAGAAAAATCAGAACTAACCTGTAGTTGTGCCGCCCGGAAAATCAATTTTTTCCGCCATCTTGAACCCAGTTTGCTGAGTCAGCAATTTTTTTTTTTTTTTTTTTTTTTTTTTTTTTTTTTTTTTTTTTTTTTTTTTTTTTTTNTAGGGGGTGTCCCTCGCCCTGCACTGTCCATTGATTAAATGCACGATTCATTGATGCAATTCAGAGTGTCATGGCACGGGATCGAACCCACAACCTCGAGTTGCCTTGACTTATTGATAGCTGAGCGGGCGCCAAGAGCCCTTCGGCCACGCAGGCTCCCAATCTACAACTAAATCAAATTTTCAGTTTTTCATACTATGTTTCCAGTTGTTCTTACTGCTTCTTATGTTATGTTGATTGTACCATGTTGATTATTAAATGTTTACTGTACCATGTTTGATTGTATTTTGTTTCAGATGGCTGGAGGGGCGAGGACCTCCGAAAGACAGGACACACACACTTATAGAACACAGTCATGTTAACGTAGCAGTGTACTCAGTGTTAGCAGCTGCTTCCTGCCTCGGCATCATACTTGCCTCAGTCTTCCTTGTTATCAATTTCAAATATAGAAATCAGAGGTAATTATACTTTATTTCAATATTTCCCATTATAAATCATCCAATCCATAATGTAACTTCCTTTTTTTCAGAACGGAATAAACCACCTTAATATTAAACTCAGAGGAAGGAAGAGGTAGGAGTAGGAGGGAGCAATGCTATTTGAAAAGTGGTTTATTATGCTCCCCCCATAAACTAACACTTTCAAACGAGCTCAATCCGAACTAAAGTGATCACGTGGACACTGTTCCTTGTCTTATTGGTCTATTTCTTGTCTTTCTGTCTCCACAGTGTTGTCATCAAATCCTTATCAGTAGAATTTATTTGATACACCTCTCAAAGATTGGCTATTTAGGAACTGTTACACGTTTATTAACGACGTTACTGCCTTCAGATAATTAATAAGGTTGACAACAAATATTAATGTACATATTTATGAAATCCTTATCACCTGATATCAGATAAATTTCGAGTTTATATCGAGATATCGATTGTTTCACCAAACTGCCGCTTGAAAGTGTTACTATATGGGGGGAGCATAATGAACCACTTTTTGAGACCCAGATTCTATAGTTCTATAGTATTGTTGTCTCTACTCCTTCCTTGCTCTGAGATATTAAATTACGCGTTTAGAACCGAATTAATTATTTTGGGAGGCGCGTTCTCCTCATTTTCGTCATAATGACAAATCAATCATAGTTTTTCACTACAAACTCGATATACGTAGTTAATTTAATTAAAAAAAAAAAAAAGAAAAAGGAAATTAGTTTTGTTAAATGTAAACCAACACGCTAATCGTGCTTTAAGGTGAAGATTTATTCTTTTTTTACCGCACTAGGGCGAAAAAAAGAGGAATTATGAAACGTGATTGCGCCATGAATACGAGTAAAGAATCACTTTCTACGCATCTAAACAGAGAGATACAATGTTTACATTTCGTATCAATCTTCTTATTTTTTTAAAAAAAAAACAACTGCAATTATTTTAATTTTAACAATCTAAGGGATATAAGTTTATATAAAGTACAGGGAGGTGCGGGGCGTTAACCAATGTGTCAGGAAATGATTAATGGGCGGGTAGATAGATTGTTGAGTGGGTTCCTTCAACGGAATATAACAAGGTGTGCTTTTCATCCTCCAGTTTTTATAATTTATCATTTTTTATTTGTATTAATTCTTGCAATTCATTTATGCGCTCCGCTGACTGCCTCATTTGTGTCAAGAACTATTCTCTGAATTCCTTCCAATTAAGTATGTTATCTAAAGATATTATACTTCGGCATACATAATCGAATCATAGTAGTAATAAAGACATCTCTTAAAAGTTATTTATAAATATTGAAAAAAATTATACTAAAATGCATTTTAAAAAATGTATGCGTATATTTTACCTACATGTATTCAAAATAGACGAGTTACCTTTATAGTTATGGGAATTATTAAAATATACAAATTTAACCCTGCTCTCGATGTACTTTATTATTAGTAACGTTTAGAAAATGGATTCATTTATTTCCATATCCTTTCTAAATTGTGAATATTTGCATATACAGTGTGTCTCAGCGAAATATCTCCGGAACCATGATAGATAGAAAGATGCTGTTTTCAGGGTTCGATAATGGCTAAAAAGGCGCTTCTAGAACATATGCTGAACATGTTCTGTGTTTAGCAGAAGTGTATGTAATGTACAAAATTAAAAAAGTGAATAGGAAGCCAAATTTTTAAGACTGGATTTGGATTCTATGGCTAAAAATAAGAACTTTTTACTCTAGGAAATTTTTTGCTCCGAGCATTAGTTAGCAATCTAAAGAGCCCTGAACGTGCTAAAATTGAAACTTACAGCTAAACTTATGGATTTAGGAAAATAATTCATGAGACAAAAAATTCTTATTTTTTGTCATAGAATCCAAATTCAATCTAAAATTCATACCTTATAAGTAACTTTTTTTTTGCCAAAAAAATGGTGTTCAATAGGGCTCAAAAAGTGAAAAAAATATCCATAATACATGTTATGTTCTTATCGGTGGAGACGAATGGATTTGGATTCTATGAATAAAAATAAGAATTTTTTTTGTCTCATGAATTATTTTCCTAAATCCATTAGTTTAGCTGTAAAATGGACTTAAAGTTTCAATTTTAGCACGTTCAGGGCTCTTTAGATGGCAAACTAATGCTCGGAGAAAATAATTTCCAGAAGTCAAAAGTTCTTATTTTTAGCCATAAAATCTAAATCCAGTCTTAAAAATTTGGCTTTCTAATCACTTTTTTAATTTTGTAAATTACATATTATACACTTCTGCTGAACACAGAAAATGTTGAGCATAATAAATATGTTCTGGAAGCTCCTTTTTAGGAATTATCAAACACTGAAAACCGCATCTTTCTATCTATCATGGTTCCGGAGATATTTCGCTGTTCCATATTAGCTGGTACACCAGTATAAATGTATTAACTATCCTCCAGGTTATTCTAGGCATTATTCACTGCTCACCCAGGCGCCCCTTTGAATCCGTAACATACATATAGTCCAGTCAAAGTAGCGCAAAAATACCCTTAACCTCGGCAAAATTGCAACACAAATGATTCTTTTTGCATTATACCAAAAAAAGTGTGTATTTTAACATACTCAAAATCCCCATTAATCCCGGCCTGGGAATTCAGTCAAAATCCAAGATGGCGGCTGAATTTTCCGAATTTGCCCATTTTTTCTCAATTTTGCCGCATTTACAGTCTTAAAAAAGATAGTTTGCAATCAAAATAGGTACGTGTTATGTACTGAAGCATGCCCTTTAAATTAGCCCAGGAAATCAGTCAAAATCCAAGATGGCGGCTGAATTTTTCCCCTTTTTTTATTTTATTTTGCTATATTTACTGCCGTAAAAAAGACAGTTTGCTCTAAAAATAAGTATTTATTTTGTACTGGAGCATGCCCTTTACATTATCTCAAAATCCCTAATAATCCCAACCCAGGAAATCAGTCAAAATCCAAGATGGCGGCTAAATTTTGCCCTTTTTTGTCTCTATTTTGCTATATTTAGTGCCGTAAAAAAGATAGTTTGCTCTCAAAATTAGTACTTATTGTGAACTGGAGCATGCCCTTTACATAATCTCAAAATCCATATTATTTCCGGTCAAGATAATCAGTTAAAATCCAAGATGGCAGCTGACTTTGCCATGTTTTCGTCAATTTACAGGTATTTCTCATATTATTATTACAAGTCTTGAATCACTCAAATTGTCTAAAAGATAAGATAAAGTTTTTATTACACACCAGACTTAGAAGAACAAAAAAAAAAATCTAATATTTGAGTGTGTGACCTTTTCCATAAAAAAATTAAAAACATAATAATTTGGCTTCCATTTCACAATTCATCATACGATTGAAAAAGAATAGACTTGTTCGCTGTCATTTCCAAGCGAATATCTAATGGCATTGATTTTATAAACTTTATTCTGTTTAGACAGCTTTTTATTACTTTTGAAAAGAAAACTTGTGGTGTGCTTGATTACACCAATAAATCAGTGTCTTCTATCACTGGTGAATTTCTACTTTTTGGGGATTCAAAGATGGATATAAAAATGTCAACATCAGCATCATCAACTGCATGAATTGCAATGTTGCCTCATTTCTTCAGCGATTACAATAATAATTTTCTACTTGTTTTCCTTATTTGCGAAGAAATTGCCTTATTTCCTTTGAATGAAATATCTGGTTTGAAGTTTACAATGATTTATATCGTGTATTCTAATGTACAACCATCGAGAACTGAATATCTGCAAATTCGTATGTGGAAACAAATGCAAGAAGGCTTGAAAACCACAGACTGAGGATAGAGTATACATGATGACTCTAATATGTATGTACCGAAAATAATGGATTCGCCACTAACACCTGAAAGTATATTACCCATAATTCGATGTACCTCCAAAACGGGCAGAGGTGCCATGAAACGTAGTTGCCGACTAAACGTATTTTAATGTAGATACTAGTTCAATTGTGCCAAAATTTTTTTTTGAAAACTGTCCACTGCGAATACTAGACGAAGAAATAGAAAGTAAAGATGAAGATAATGAAGAATTGTGAAATGGAAGCCAAATCATTTTGTTTCTAATGGAAAATGTCACATACTTAAATATTAGATTTTTTTTGTTCTTATAAGTCTGGTGTGTAATAAAACTTTATCTTATCTGTTAAACAATTTGAGTGATTCAATACTTGTAATAATTTATTAATATGAGAAATGCCTGTAAATTGACGAAAACATAGTAAATTCAGCTGGCATCTTGGATTTTAACTGATTATCTTGACCGGGATTAATAGGGATTTTGAGATTATGTAAAGGGCATGCTCCAGTTCACAATAAGTACTTATTTTGAGAGCAAACTATCTTTTTTACGGCAGTAAATATAGCAAAATAGAGACAAAAAAGGGCAAAATTTAGCCGCCATCTTGGATTTTGACTGATTTCCTGGGCTAATTTAAAGGGCATGCTTCAGTACATAACAAGTACCTATTTTGATTGCAAACTATCTTTTTTAAGACTGTAAATGCGGCAAAATTGAGAAAAAAATGGGCAAATTCGGAAAAATCAGGCGCCATCTTGGATTTTTACTGATTTCCCGGGCCGGGATCAATGGGGATTTTGAGATAATTTCAATTTAATGCTTCGGTACACTATAAGTACCCATTTTGAGTGCAAACAATTTATTTTACGGTAATAAATGGATCAAAATAGAAAAAAAGGTAAAATTCAGCCGCCATCTTGGATTTTGACTGAATTCCCGGGCCGGGATTAATGGGGATTTTGAGTTTGTTAAAATACACACTTTTTTTGGTATAATGCAAAAAGAATCATTTGTGTTGCAATTTTGCCGAGGTCAAAATTTATTTTGACGGGACTAATATTTATTTTTGCTTCCGAGCCCACCGAAGGTAACGGAAGTCGTTCCGAAGGACGAAAATTTATGTCTCTGATTTTAAAATTCTGAGGCAGAAATCCATTTCAGACATTTTGGATTCCATGTCTGTCTATAGGTCTATCGGTCTGTCACTCAGTTTTTACGAACCAATATACATATTATGTTTAAATCTGAAAGTCCGATTTTAATTAAATTGGGATAGTAGGCCATCAATAGCCCATTGATGACCCAAATAAGTTTCAACCTTCTCCGCCCTTTTTTTGTTGCACATGCGTACAAACATACACTTATTTAAAACTATATCTTCAAAAGTACTCAGCTTAACTTGTATGAAATTTGAACGGTTTGTCGAAAGTTGTAAAAACACTGGGCAAAGTAATTATTAACTTGTATATGAGAAAATTTGTCTGAGTTGTCTCGAACCGATTTTTTTCGTTGGAACTTTTTTGCTAATATTATGTCAATCTCATTTTATTAATGTTTTCAAATTAGAACGTCCTGCTTAGTAATACACTTTTATTTACTTAACCCTGATTTTCATGAAATTCGGATGTTTGTCAAAAGTAGCCTGCAGATAGTTTCAGATTAATTTCAACCATCTGCCTCATTAAATTTTGCTAAATTGATACTTTTATTTAATTTAAATTATAATTATTATTAACTACGGAAAACTGACAGAGAAAAACAGACTCCAGCGCCGGGATTTGATCCACGGGCCTCTGTATTTCCAGTATAGTGCTCTGGAAATACAGAGGCCCGTGGTTCAAATTCCCGTATTTAATAATAATTATAATTTGATTTAATCTTTTTCGTAGTATGAATACTACCAAAATCGTAAAATATGTACTTTTATTTATGTAAAAATCAAAATAATATTAACAGATTTAAATAACGGGTGATAATAAAATTAATTTGACAAAAATAAGTTGTAAAAGCATGAAATCATCAAACTATACGAAATAGGATGCGAGGAAGCAATGTGCCACACTTATCCGCACACTATTTTTATTATATTAGTATTTTATTTATTTTTTAAAATTAACTTCTGATTTTTATTACCTTTAACGGCAACATGACCCACGTTGTAGCTTCTCTAATTATGTGTATTAAATATTTTACTACGTTTTTATTACAGTCTATAAGATTAGAGTTGGCACAATCAAAAGGCAGGAAAATTTTGAGAGAAACGATTTATTGAATGTTAAGACAGAGCTCT
>KZ651465.1:676048-686112 GCA_001010745.2 Gerris buenoi | reverse complement strand
TGTTGGATTTACAGTGTCTTGATTCAGTCTGTACCTGGGATATCCAGCCAATAGGAATCTGTTCCCTTTCTCTTCCTGTACCCCTACCATGGAACCCTTCCCCTCCTCTCCAAAACACACGTGAATCCACCTCTCCCCTCCCTCTCTCTCTCTCTCTTAAACCTCTGAAGTGGACGGATATATATTTATTTTACCTATTTAACTTATAATATCAAAGTGATTATTATTATTTAATTATTTTTATAACGATTATTACGCAAGGGAGATATTAATATAGTAGGCACACCTGAACACCTGACATCACACCTACACCAACCACCAACATCACCACCTTACCCGCTATCTCTTCCCCAGGCCTGGTTGACTTGATCTTCTCATCGCAACTGCAAGGTAACACCTACTATACACTTTAATATTTCTCCCTTGACACTATCTTTAATATTATTATTATTATTATTATTGTAATTCACCACTGTTACACGGCTCTCGGCCGAGTGCCTCTCCACCTCTCCCCCTTCCTCTTCTTCTTCCCCAAAGTTTGGTGCCGTTTCTCGGTCGCTGATTCGCGCCAATACAGGAATGAAAAATTAAACAAGTTCCACAAGTGATATTAGTTTTGTAATCTGCTCTTCAATACCTTCCATTGGGTACTCCATACAAATTTTTAAATTTGTTATTATTTTTTGGTCCATCTTGGATGGGGGGGGGGCAGCTGCCCCCCTTGCCCCCCTCTGTATACTTCCATGTGTAATATCACGCTTATATACCAATTCTGTGGATTGAATAATCATCTACCTCCGTGGTGCAGTGGTTGGCACTTATGCCTGCAATCAAAGGATGGTGGATCGAGACTCATCCAAGTGAAATATCTTTTACAGGTGAATCAACTGTCGACTCAATTAAACGAGTCTCGAATCACCTAAAATCGTTAAAATCAATTACTTTTTGTTTAAGCCAATTTACTCTATACCGCGCCCAAAGAAGTTTCACTTAAATAAAAGTTAGTTAAACCCTGGAATGCTAATGGCAGTCGAATCGACTTCCACGCTCGAATGTTATAATATTTCATGTATATACCTATACCTATTACGGGTAGAAGAAATGTCAAAAATCAGTTACTTAAGTGGCGACGTTTCGATTATCCAGTCATTATCGAGCCTGAAAAGATCATTTATTTAAGCATTATTAGAATAATACATATTGTAATTTTGCACTGGTAATCCACCGGAGAAGATACAATATATAATTTACAATTTTGTAAAAAAAAAATATACCTTTACATCAATGGAGATAAAACTCCTTGGGGTAATTGTAACTCGTTTGATTTGCCAAACATTGAATTATTAATGTTAGGTTCCAGCAGTAGTTTAAGAGTGTTATCAAAATTATGCAGATATCTATCCTTACCAATTTGTGTTGGAGTTGTCATCTTTCATAGTGGTGAAAATGGTGCAGAATCTGGTGATTAGGATGATCCAGCAATTATCGTTTTCAGGCACTTAAAGTTCGAAACGTCGCCATACCTAAGTAACTGTTTTTTAAATGTTAACCGTTTTAAGAGGATCCAATTATACGAGTGATACATTAGAAATAAGGTACCGGTGTGGAAACCCCCACTTGACTTCCATAAAAGTTTGTCGTGTCAATACGTGAGCAATAGAGAAATCAGTTTTTAAACCCATTTTTCTGGAAGTAAAAACACTAAAATGCCAATATCTCCCAAACCGCTTGTTCGATGTTGCTCAAAAATTATAGGTATAATCTACTACATAGGACACATATTATATAACTCAAAGGAAATTGAAATCAAATAAAGCCTTCTGAAGTTATCGTCGACAGACCGATTTCGTGCTTATGTCACTACAGCTCCAAAACGTCGTTGCGCGATCAGTTTTTCTGACAAAATTTCTAAAAAAAAATGCCGCAAACCCCATCTCAATACGTTGTCTTGAAGCGATGTTATAAAGGTTTAAAGTTCTGAACGAACGTTCATACATACATACCTACGCACAGACATACATGTATATGAAACGGATTTTAATAATATCCCCGGGTTCGAAAGATCCCTCCTTCACAGAAATATTGGAATCACGTTTTGGAGGGTATCACCATATTTCCATTTTCATAGAAGTAAAAAGGGTACTACTACTCACAATCACAGTTATATTTTATGTTGATGGGTACCCCATATATCTGCTGCAGTGGTTGCACTGATTGGTTGCCCACCTGCCAGTAAAACGGTAGATATTCTTTTGAGTATTCATCCATTTCCTACTAAATTCCCGTCAAAACTAATTTGTGGATTCGCGTTTAGTAATAAAAGTGAATAATTGGACGTCTAATGGGCTTGTGGCCTGGGGTAATGGCCTAAGATAATTGGCCATGGACTTGGAGGGCCAGAGGCCAGTGATAAGGAGCATTGGGCATAGGGGCTAGGGCTTGTGGCCTTATGCAATAGTGCCCAGTTTAATAGCTAATGAGGTTGTAATCCACCGGAGAAGATACAATATATAATTTACAATTTTGTAAAAAAAAAATATACCTTTACATCAATGGAGATAAAACTCCTTGGTGTAATTGTTACTCGTTTGATTTGCCAAACATTGAATTATTAATGTTAGGTTCCAGCAGTAGTTTAAGAGTGTTATCAAAATTATGCAGATATCTATCCTTACCAATTTGTGTTGGAGTTGTCATCTTTCATAGTAATAAAAACCAATAATAATTTAAGGAAACCTAAATTTAGTCAGATATATAAGAAAAACAAGTTAATTAATAAAGTGTTGAGCCAAGTTTATACAAATACTTATATGTAAGTAATATACGATTAATTTCAGTCTAATGCCTGTAATAATCAAAATTTAAATTTGAAAAAAAAAAATCCCAGACTTTTTGAGAACATAAATAGGTACTATTTTATTATGGATTTTAAACCTTTTTTATGGTTTTGATTTATCACAATTTATTTAAAAAAAAACATATTTCACTTGAATGAACGCTTGTTTTGATGCTTCCTTGACGCTAACGACCATATATATAAGCTTACTACACCAATATTTTCGATAATATTAAATTACATTGGAAAATTTCCATGATAGATGGAATAATAATACGAAAGGAAAACAAGACCGTTAAAAGATAACTTCCAAGGAAGATCCTGCCAAAATAAAGACCCTTTTTTCGGAAAATCTCCTTTTTCACTTGATTCATGGAAAATAATTCCAACCCTGAATTTATTGATCCTTCGAACAAAAACCGGAATTTTCTGCGTCGGAAACAAAGGAGATACCGCAGGATAGAGTACTGGAGGGGGGTAGGTAGGGTTAAAACTTGTAACCACCAATAAACTTGCAATATTGGTTTTGATCGGATATATATGAGAATCTTTTGTGTGATAAAAGGTCTGCGAGAGGCCACTCCCTCGACCGATAACTCTTGTATAACGATCCTCCAGCATTTTTCATCTCCAATACTCCCAACAACAACATTTTTTTTTTTTTTCCAACCACGAAAAAATCTCATTCTATAGGTTTTTCACTTTTTTCTTTCTCTGGATTTTTTTTTCTCTTTATTTTAAATAAAAGTTTTTGTGTTTTTTTCCCCCTTGTTAAAAAAAATAAACTAAAACTGTAGGCATTTTAAACAATGTTCTAACCAGACGAATGATACAACATTTTTAATTTTATTTGTTTTTTAACTTCATCTTTATTCTTATGAAGAGATAATCAAATTATAAAACCGACAACAGGTGTCTAGCGACTGTTTCAACTCAATGGGGATTAGTCGTTCATAGTCGCCAGTTAAAACACCTTGATTACTCTAACATTAGTACTAAAGCAGGCCCTAAACTATTAATCCACTTTATCAAAACAGCGCGTCAAGCAATGGTGCCAATCGTGATTTTGTTTAGGACCCGTTTTGATGCTTGAGTCAAGCCTTGACGGAATTGATGGAAAGTTTGAATGAGTCAAGTGGCTGGGTGGATCGCTTGATAGTCTAGAGCAATTTTGATAAAGCATTCCGTCAGTCACCTGCTCGACACCATCGATGAATACTGTTGCTCGCTTATGAAGTTAAGGGCATCCTAGATAATGATGCTGATTTTGAATTTAGCCTCCTCATTGGTTCATATCCTGATTATCCGGAGTTGTGGAAAGCTCCACTCCTTCAACCAACGTCGTTTGCTCTGGATCTTTTTTTTCCGCTTGAGAGCAACAACTGTCAAGATGAGAAACCACAAATCCTGATTGGAAACCATGGTATCTACACAATACTGATTCACTACAGTCCAGGAGGAGCAGTTCACTAGTCGGAAACTCCGCTACAAATGAGTGTTGATGAAAAGATTGATGGGATTCTTGATGGGATGCTTGAAGCTCGTTCAATCAGCTTGACGCGCTCTTTTGATTAAGTGGATTGATAGTGTAGGGCCTACTTTCATACTTACTTACTTAATCAAGTTATCTTGTAGAGGATTTACACAAAGTTCTCCACTCGTTTCTATGCTGTGCAATCATCACCGCTTGCGCCCAGGTGACATTTTTTCTCTTAATACACTTGAGATGTTGTCCTTCCTAGAGAGCCTTCTTCTACCTCGGAATCTTCTGCCCTCCACTCTTGCCTCCAAATCTTGCATAGTAAATCTTTCTTCTTTCATCCTTTGAACGTGTCCAAACCACCGTAGTCTATTCGATTGTATAACTTGAGCAAATGGTATGCTACAAAAATTCGCTCTTATAATCTGATACGTAACTCTCCTCGTCTTTCCCACAACTGATCTCAGGTATTTCATTTCTTGAGCTTGCATTTTGCTTTCAAACTCAATTTCTCTTTTCCTAAAAACTTGTGGTTCACTGCATGAAACATGCTGCTAGCTGCAGTTATTCTGCTATTCATTTCCTGCTTTAGTTTACCATCTTTGCTTATTTCAGCTCCTAAGTATTATCCACTTGTTTTAACTAAATGTTACCTAGTCTTATACGATGCCTTCTGTCCTCTCGGGAAACTACCATTGTCACTGTCTTTTCCGCATTGATTTTCTTTATTGATTCCTACTTTATTATTAGTGGAATACATGGATGTAGAAAAATTTATCACGCAAAGTTATAACAAAAATCTAATATGGGATTTGAAGAATAATTTGTACCGTTCCCGTAATATTGAGCGCTAAATGTGGGGAAAAGTTGCTGAGAAAGTTTACGCTAAAAGTTCCACAGATGATATTTTCTTCCTAAAATTCGATATTTGGGTAATCGATGTCTCTATAATATTCAATATGTAGTGACAAATCTCTGGAGGAATTCTGTAATAATCGAAAAACTTTTGGTGGTCATTCTGCAAATCGCCGTGCAAATGATGGAATTCCCCCATTGACTTACTCTTTTCTAATATTGGATTAACCCAACGATTTCTTCTACGGGTTTGTAACCGTAAAGCCTCTTGAGATTGAGGTTCTCCAAAATGTACTTTAAGTCCAGATCATCCATTTAAAAAATCACCCGAGAACTTACAGAAAGAGCAATAACATACTCAACACGGTATGGAGCAAAGACATGAACTGAAAGTCACGTGAAGTCATACTTGCCTGCTCGCTTAGTCGTACATAGTCGCTTCCAGTGGACGACCGGCTTTTCTTTTAATCAAATGGGTCATTCTACAATAATGAGAGATTCCGATAAATAAGATTCTCAGTGAGATTCTCAATGAGAGATTCCAATAATGAAGTTAGAAAAATTTATTTATCTTCTAAATTTCTATATTATTCAGAGATTGTATTTTGATAATATAATAAGAGCAGATTTTTTATGAATGGTCCATGGGTACAACAATACGTACCTTACAATTATACCATTTATTTAAATAACATTGTTTTTAATTATTAACGTTGAGATATAAATAAGAAAACAATTGTTGTACAAAATAGTCAGCTATATTCATTAAAATATGTCGTCCGAAGAAAATAGATAAATTGACAAAATGCTATTCTTGTAAGAATGTTTTCAAATTCATTTTATCTGTGTGTAGAAGACTTTTAATATTTTATATTTCCACACATATTTTAGTTGAGAAATATTAAATGATTAATTGCCAATGAAACAGGGTTAATTACTTTTATCTTTTTACAAAAAATAAATTGTGAAATAAAGGACCCACTATTTTCTTCTTAAGGTTATTTTTAGATAACTTTTTAAAGCATTACCCAAGATGCTATAATTTATCATATTATAATAGCTCCTATACACCCTTTGGATATTTTCAGGTGATTAATAATAATATATATTTTTTAAATATTTTATATTAGTAGGTCAAGTATTAATTTCTGGACCAATATATTTAAGTAAATTTTATAATTTTTAAGTTGATTTATATATACTTTTAATTTTATTTATGCTCACTTTTGCAATATTTCGACCCCTCTTTGAGTCATATTCAGGCAGACTATAAGATTTCTAATTCATCCTATTCATGCTAAAATTCACTTTTAATCTAACCAGAGTGGTTATTGTCAATTGTTAAATAAGAAGGTTATTTTTCCTAAAACCCATAGTTATTCTATGTTTGTCACTTATCATTTAAACTAAATAAATTAAATATATATTGAAATCAAAGGTAACATAACCAAATCCAACTCTCTTGCATCTTCGGAAGTTTGTTTATGTGATTTAAGAATATCATAGACCCATAGGATAGTTTAAAAAGCACCATCAATAAATTTCAATAAATAGGTACTACTTATAAACAATACAGTGTTGCCTACTGACCCTCACTTGACCTGTTTATGTTTGTTTACTTATTAAATCAAGACCTGAAAAATCATCTTTGGTATAAATATTCTTCAAAATAGTGTAAGGAAGATCCTCCTTAATTTGCGGCGCATGTTTAATATACACACCCTGTTTATTGTTTTATTTTCTTAATTTAACAACTAAATATTAATGAAGGTTTAGTTAGTTATAGGTGAACTTGTTGGCAATTAAGTCGGATGCTTCGTCTTGCATATATGTTATCTAGTTTTGTTAGTGTTGCGCTCTTTCCTGTCTACGTGGTCGGAATACAGCGCGCATACAGTTTAAACTTTCCCCTTGGTATTATATAAAATACAAATAGAGATGGATCGAGGTTGCAGCCTTAGTCGATCCCTGGTTAAACATGCTTTAATTTGCATGTCAACATGTTTGAAAGCCCTTTCGTCCGCAATTCAAACAGCCCCCATACACAGCCCCATACACGCCCCATACACAGTTCATACACGTCAATTTAAACTTGAAACTTGGCTTGTAAAAACAACTACAGTTGGCTCTATAAACTTAAACAGAACTACGCCAGACAACAGCTCATTCTACATAGTAATTTTATTATTTTTTTTTTACCTTAAGTCGTTTATTAAGTCTTAAAAGACTCGACGAAGAAGTTTTTAACCATTCTGTTAGTAAATTAACACTTTTCATTAATTTAGTACTATTAATCAAAGTTTTCTCAGTCAAAACTTAAACATAGTAAGGTATCTCTTCATTGTTAATTAAAATTAGACACTCAGTTGGTGTGGTCACATCGTTTCCTCGCATCCTATCACGTACTTTATTGATTTTATACTTTTACAAGACATTATTGTCTAATTTGTTTAATTGTTTCCCCCGTTTCTTTAATCTGTCAAAATTGTTTTGATTTTACATGAATTAAAGTATCAATTTAGCAAAAGTTAAAGAGCACGGTTAGTTCAAATTAATCTGGGGCTATTTGCACCCGCTTTCGCTATTGTAACCCTACTTTAGATAAACTATAAAAGTTTTATACAAATTAGATTAGTACTTTTAAAGCTACAGGTGTAAATAAATGTATGTTAGTGCGTATGTGGGGGGGGGGACAAATAAGCGTCGAAGGTTGAAACTTATATGGGACCAACAATAAGCTAATAATGACCAACCATACAAATTTCATTAAGATCGGACGAGTAGTTTTTGGGACATATTGCTTCGCACAAATTGATTGACAGAGAGACACGGAACCAAAATTTGTCCCTGTTGTCTGAAACAGATTTCTATCTTGGCATTTTTGAAAAAGGAGACCTAAAATATATTTGATGGTCTGAACGATCACAAAGCTTCTGTTACCTTCAGTGAGCTCGGAAGCAAAAATATTAATTCCTATTAAATTTCTATTATTTTTCTTTGAGTCATCATAATGACAAATTTTTTAGAGACATCTTCATCCACGAACGGCAGGCGGATAAATCCGGTTTCAACTTAAAAGCTATTGTTGAAAGACAGAACTTTACTTCGTCTTAATCTATTTGATCTTCGTCTACTCAATAAGAAGATGTAAACTTATCTACTTTCTTATTTAATTATTAAATTTATAAACTCTTATAGTAGGAGAGTCCACGACACTAAACCTTTCATGATAGGTCTCTCAAATTTAATGTCATTCATAGGGGAACTGAAGATGGCCCTGCTGCCGTGTCTGGGACCGGACAACGCTGAAATAAAAAAATAAAAGAAATGTATATTTTTTAGCTTTCTGTCAAAATAAGTGTCCCGAAAAACCCAAAGCTTAACTGAAAGATCATAATTTTTTATGTAAGAAAAATCACTGCTGCCTTTTCCAAACAGGGAAGAAAATAGCGGCAGCAGCGTTTGAAAGTCGCAATGTTTTGATGTTTTTTGACAAAATAGCGTTGAAGATTAAACACTAACGACAAGTGTTATATATTGTTTATCTACGATTGATACGTAATATAAACATTACATCTCTGTTTAGATTCGTAGAAAGTTATTCTTTATACACCTTCTTTGCGCATGCGTGTCACATTGTTTTGAACAATTCCTCTTTTTTTCCACTCTAGTGACTTAAAGAAGAAGAATTCCTCTTTTTTTCCACTCTAGTGACGTAAAGAAGAAGAATTCCTCTTTTTTTCCACTCTAGTGACGTAAAGAAGAAGAATTATCAACTTTACACACTATTAGCGAGTTTGTTTACTTACATTTAACATAACTAATTTGTTGTTTATTTTATAAAAGTAACTGTTTGTATCGAGTTTTTATTGTGAAAATCAATGAGTGATTTAAGTGATTATGAAGAATACGAGGAGAATAATACGCCTTCCGAAATAATTAATTCGGCACAAAATACAACTAACGAATTGATGTCATCTTTATCCAAAAAGAAATTCTGAAATACGAGCTTACATACAGGAAGTTCATTATTTTTTTCTGCACTTATTATTAAAATATAACAATCGTAGATGCAAGTACGGTACGCAACTCGTGCGAAAACGTCATTTTGCATTGCTCGTGTGGTTTTTACTACCCTCGCTGTCGCTCGGGTGTAAACTCCACACTCGCATGCAAAATGCTACTTTCCACACTCGACGCGTAATGTACTATTATAATCCCCTATTTGTAAAAGGCAGCAGTGGTTATTCTTACACAAAAATTGATGATCTTACAGATAAGCTTTGTTTTTTTTTGGGAGACTTATCATGACAGGATTAGTGTCGTGGACTCCTAGACTATTAGAAGAAACGAGATTTTGTTGAAAATATAAATCTATAAACATAAAATTAAAGTTTTTTTATCTACATTAATCAGAATTAGAAAATATTTAAATACTTTTTTTTAATATGTCAAAATTGATTTGGTTTTATTTGATATATTACGGTTATTAAAAACCAGCCTTAACGTTTTTTCTGTCTGTCCATGTCAGTCATGGGAGTTATGCGTAAAAAAGATATATCCATTCAAATGTTTTGTTGGGACATCGATAGATAAACATAGATGTTTTCGATATTAGATATCGGACCGAAGCAACATCGATGTTACCTAAAACATAGATAGAAAACATCGATGTTTTTGACACAAAAACATTGTACTCTCAACCCGAAGAGCAAAACATTTTCCTATTTCATAGTCTTTTTAGGGTTTCGTTGGTAAAACCAAAAAAAAGAAACCCTTATAGTTTCGTTCCTGTGTCTGTCTGTCACTCTGTACGTTTCCAATAACTTTTGAACCAAAAGAGATAAAAGCGTGAAACTTACCAGTATTAAAGATCGTTTTGACGCGCACACA
>KZ651465.1:619763-631317 GCA_001010745.2 Gerris buenoi | reverse complement strand
AAAAAAAAAAAAAAAAAAAAAAAAAAAAAAAAAAAAAAAAAAAAAAAAAAAAAAAAAAAAAAAAAAAAACAACTGAACTTCTTAAATTAAAATTAAAAAACAGATATATATATGAATTAAGACTGGTTTTGCTCAATGCCAAAAAAAAAAAACTATCATAGCATAATAATTATTATAGATAATGTATTAATGCCAAAAGAAAGATCGTTATATTATTTCAGAACCATTTGCACTGACAAACATTATATATAAATTCAATCTTTTATTTATTGATTTTTAATTTAAACCTTAAATTTTAATTCAGTTACAAAATAAAAAGTCCAACTCGGATAGAGAAATTAAATTAAATATTGAATCTTTACGACATGTTTATTAACACTTAAAAATCTTAAAATAATATCAAAATGGGACGTATTATCAGTGGCGTCGCTAGAACCTCTGTCACCAGGTGCGGACAGTCTTTTGTCATTTTGAAGGGCCCATCGTTACGCCATGATCACAATATTATTCTTCCACCTTATCACCCTACAACTCTACCAACAGTTATCACTCAAACTCATAACCCTACTCTGATCCGTGTCACGGTAGGCCTCCCGTTTGTCGCACAGTATCAATCAGCTCCTGTTTATCAACTATCTTCAACAGTTTATAACTGAAGCTAAAAGTTATTTAAAAAATGCATTAAATATAAATAAGTAAGTACTTTTTAAAATCTTACACCCCTCTTGTCATGGCACCTGGTGCGGGCAGCACCCCCCTGGCGACGCCACTGCGTATTATCAACCTATGTAAAGATGTAAAATGTGTATTTATGACTGCCGTGCAAATACCTTCATCAAGTTTTTGATTTCTGTCTATTTTCAATTAACTGAAGTAGTTAAGCAGTAGGACTTGATTTTATTTATCTATGGTTGAGACATCTGAGTATCATTTTTATGGTAATGTTTGATCAAGAATTTTTAAAGTGAATCAAATAAAATTTAATTGTGAATATTAACACTAACTAATGGATTGGTCTTTACTGATTAATTGTTTGATATAAACGGCACTTCTTTAGATGGTTACTCCCCTTATAGAAAATAACAGAGGGGAATAACAGTCTAAAGAAGGAGTATGAAATGCTCTTATCTTTAGACTGTTACTCCCCTTGTAAAAGCAATAATAATAATAATAATAATAATCCTTTATTTACACTTTTAAATACTTAAAACATTGCTTCATGATTTTAGATTTAAAATTTAAAAAAATATGAATAAAAAAGCGTAAAATCAGCGAATGCTGAGGATTGATTGAGGTTATATGTTATGTTGGAAGACTTAGAACAGTGGAATGCGTTTTTCCATTAGGTGAACATCATAGTGGACTTTGCCTAGGCGTTTCCATTCCGATCTGCATAAAGCTACTCGGGCCCATGTTTCACCACCACAAGTTTCCCACATCTCTTCATTCCAGTTTTTCGTAGGTCGACCACGGTTTCTTCTGTTTTCCCAAGGTACCCATTCTGTCATAGCTTTAGTCCAGCTTTCTTCTCTTCTTCTTATGATGTGACCTGCCCACTTCCACTTTCTACTGTGAATAGCCTCAACGATGTCCACCAGTTTGGAATTGCTCCTTAGCCAAGCATTTGACTTCCTGTCTCTTCGAGTATAGCCTAGGAGGTATCGTTCCATCTTTCTCTCTGCTGATCTTAGATTGTCGATAGTTTTTTTGTTTAACCTCCATGTTTCACATCCGTATGTTAAGACTGGTAAGACGGTGGACTCCCACAGTTTTTTCTTGAGTGCGACCTCAATTTTACTTTTGAAAATGCTTCTGTTCCTTAGAAGAGCCCTCCATCCCAGGTTTATTCTCCTTTGTATTTCTTCACCCTGTCCTTCTTTGCTGAGTAGGTGACCTAGGTAATTATATTGGTCGACTTGCTCGAAGGGGATAATTGATTTCCTGCCTATCTGTGGACCGTTTATCGCCATGAATTTGCATTTCTCTGTTTGTAGGTTTAGTCCAATTTGTCTGCTTTTTTGTTTAAGTTCTTCGAACATAAAATTGGNTATGAAAATTGTTATTGTTATTGAACAGAGGTTCTGGAAGTAGTAAGTGGAAAAGTGAAAAAAATTTTGTAATAAAAAAACGACGATACCAAAAATGGTGGATTAAAAACTTACTATAACTGACACACATACAAGGCATGATTATGCCCCGGAGAGGGGCGAAATATAGCGTTTTTAAAAACAATTTAGTTGTTTTTATAATATTCAACCCTCTACGACCCACACAAAAAAGAAGACTATATAAAACAGATATATTTCATTAATAAATTTCTCTGTGTTATTAATTTAAGAATCTCTTACACCGAGTTTGCACCGGTCGAGTATTTTAGTATTAGTAGCCACAGTTGAGTTATTTAGTCAGTGTTGAGTATATAAATTTAGTAACAAAGTGTCCAAACGAGTAGAGTACCAAATTACTAAACTACTCTACTAAAATACTCGACTCATGCAAACTAGGCTCAAATCAAGTAATTAATATAATTAGCCCTTATCAGTAGTGAATCAGCAATAGAAATAATTAATTTATTATTTGTAGACTCAACTATTCCCATTAGTAAAGATGGGGTGCTAAAACAACTATTTTATAAAAAAAAATAATAATAATAATTTATTACATTTAATTTTTATTCGGCACCCCTTTAGATTGTTACTCCCCTTAAAAAAAAAACAGAGGGGAGTAACAATCTAAAGAAGGTAGAAAGAATGTTTTTCTTTAGACTGTTACTCCCCTTGTAAAAGCAAAAGTGTGATATTCCTTCGTCTCAAAGTACATTGGACTAAAAATCCCTTCGCCTTAATACTTATATTAAGTCAAAGTTATTAATATTCTAAAAAAATTAAATTAATTAAAATTAAAATTAAAAAATAACATGGTGTAACAATCTAAAGAAGTATCTTATAAACGTATATAGATATATATATGTATATATATACATATATACTGTATTTCAATGGTTATGATAAATTGTTTGCCAGTGGTGGCGATAACGGGCCCGCAGGCGCAAGCGGGGGGCCCCGGGGATCTGGTGGCCCCTAGGGGCTCCTGGAAGGGAAGTAGAGGGGCCCCCACTAAAAGTTTTGGGGGGGCCCCCAATATCTTACCGACGCCACTGGTGTTTGCCAATAACCCCATTATGTGATTCAATATTTCTTGGATTCCCTCAATGTTGCTTATTTTCTACACATACTTATAAAATAAATAAAACAGATATTTGTGTTTTTAAATAACTTTAAAAATTTCTGTGTGTCCCTCTTTTTTAAATATATAGTCTTCTTAGTTGTGTGGGTCGTAGAGGGTTGAATATTATAAAAACAACTAAATTGTTTTTAAAAACTGGCTATATTTCGCCCCTCTCCGGGGCATAATCATGCCTAAAACATCATTAAAACATAGTTAACATTTAAAAGTACGTTTTACAAAATATATGCCTTATAATAAGATTATTATTTTTATTTTTTATTTATTTTTTTTATTTACAGCAATTACATATAAGTTTTAATTTTTTTATATAATTTTCATATGAAATAGAAATGGCATACCTTGTATGTGTGTCAGTTATAGTAAGTTTTTAATCCACCATTTTTGGTATCGTCGTTTTTTATTATTACAAACATTTTTTTTCCANACTGAAGTGGTTTTATCGTTATATTTATTGTCAATAGTGTAAATATTATATAAATTCGTCTGTTTGTATTTAATTTAAATATGAAAAAAATTAATGAGAATGTTTTGTCAATGGTTTAGTTTCCGACACTCTAACAATATTTACTTAAATTGAGGAAATATTACGAGAAATCAAATTGTATTGTTTATTTTTGCGCTTATTTTGTTTTGATGTGAAAATTATAATAATATTCCGGTTAATTTTTTTTAACAATACTTTAAACATTATAATTTTTTTTCTAAATGATATAGTCTGGGAGATAGCATGCAATAAAGTGTCTGACTAACATCAAGCTAGAATTTTGTGCAAGTAAATGTTTTGCTGCTTTTTAAGGGTATGTGGTCGGCTAAACTTGTCTGCCGAACATAGCCTGGCAAGAGGCATTTGGAAAAAAACAAACCGGTGGAGAGCGGATATGTCTGGTCAATTATGGTGGACAGTGTGATTTTTCATGATCCTGAGTACATAGTTAGAGGTAAGTAGTTAGCTTTTGACAACTAATTACCTAACAAAAGCTAATTCTAGCTTGATGTTAGTTAGACACTTTTTTGCACGCTATCTCCCTGACTATTTACTAGGGATATAGAAGTCATTTATCCAAAATTTGTGCCACAAAAAAAGTCATCTTTCTTATTCAGTTCCTGAGAGATTAAATAAAATGTTAAGTTTTTATAAACACTGTCAGCTTTGAGAAACTTTTATATCTGAATTAACGTTCATGACTACTCTTATAAAAAATTATTTATGAAAACCACTGAAAATTAGTTGGATAATTACATAGTACAATATAGTGGCAGTGTTTTTAGCTTTGTAAATTTGTATCCAAGAAAAAAAAAATATATATATATATTGTTGAATGACACTTCTATGTAACTTTTTGTGGAACTAATTCAATCTCATATATGTACTGACTCGTTATGACTGGAACTCAAGTGATTTAAATCTTATAAATTTACAAATAAAGGAACATTTAACTCACTGTGGAAAAATAACTTATAGAATAATTTCACTTTATTTTGTCGTAAATTCTCTTCTTAAAAATATAATTTGTTTGATTTAATTCTCATAAAGAAAAATATATTTAATTAGTCCAAAATTGTACCCTTTGTAATAGTTCAGCATATAGTGAGGATTTTTATGGGTGATACAAAAACTGTCTTTAGGTGCCATCGTTTCGGCTCAAAAAGCCATTTTCAAGCCTAAAAATAAAACATTATTAGTATAGAAGAGCATTTATGGGAGAGCATTATAATACATAGCTTCAAGAAGTTTACTTGACTAGTATTCAGAAAGCTCCTGTAATAAAATTGTGGTATTATTACAGGTAATATGTAAGTATTCGGAAAGTACCATATGAATACTTATGTAATACCTGTAGTAATACCTAAATCTTATTAAAGGAACTTTCTAACTACTAGTCAAGTAAACTTTTTAAAACAGTGTATTATAAATACCTATAATAACTTTCTGAATACTTATATAATACCTGTAATAATACCCAAATATTATTACAGGTACTTTCTGAATACTAGTCAAATAAACTTCTTAAAGCAATCTATTATGACGTTCTTCTAAATAAAGTTTCATTTTTTTAGGCTTGAAAATAGTTTGTCAGGCCAAAACGTTGGTACCAAAATGAGAGTTTTTGTATTACCCTTAAGGATCCACACTGTACGCTGAAAAATATCTTGCAATTAAAAAGAAAATATTTCATGAAAAGAGAACTCATTGTATTACCATAAATTATTTAAAATGGATAACTGATAACATTAATGCTCATGAAATCTTAAAGAAGTGTTTGGATGTAAAGTTTTCATTTTAAAATTTTGATTTAAAAAAAATAATAATAATAATTAGATGGATAGGATTCTAAACCATTTCAAAATATCTTAAATTTGTTTTGTAAATAAAAATTATTTGTAAAAAATAAAAGAGGTGTTTATTTTCTTTTGTTTATTTCTTTATAAAAAATAATTTTATAGTAGAAAACATAGTTGAAACTATGAGTGTAAACAAATAAAAGAAAAAAGAATTTTAGATTTAATAAAAAAACAAAAAAAAAACAATCATGTGTATTATGAATCTTCTCCTTATTAAGCAATATTGATTTTTCTTTAAAAAAAAAAAAAAACTAAGTGTTTATTGATTTCTAATGAATAAGAAAAAAATAAAATTTAAAATTTTATTTTGTAACTTTAATGTTTTTTGAAATTTTATCAATTCCTCCCCTCGTTCCCTCCTCCAATTAAAAAAAAAAAAAAAAAAATGTCTGTAGTATAAGTGGATATCAGTGTTTTTGTATGGAAATAAAAATAAATTTTAAAAAAAACTAAACTTTCTTTTGTTAAAAAAAATAAGTTTTATAATGAAATTGTTAAAACAAAAGAATATTATTTATTTATTGAATTTTAGAAACACAATAAAATGTGCGATTGGATAAGTTCATAATAATTGCATTTAAATTTTCATTGTAGAGTTAAAAGCTTAAAATGGGAAATGACACTTCTTTTGATTGTTACTCCCCTTATAAAAAAAGCAGAGGGAAGTAACAATCTAAAGAAGGTGTACGGAATACGGACTGTTCTTCTTTAGACTGTTACTTGACTTATAAAAACAGAAGTGTGATATTCCTTTGCCCCGAAGTACATTGGACTAAAAATCCCTTTGTCTTTATAGTTATTTAGTCCAAAAAAAAAAACAAAAAAAAACACAAAAAAACATAGGGGAGTAACAATCTAAAGAAGTACCCTTAAAATAGCTTTGAAATATTATATCTTTTTTTTCTTAAATTAAAAATAAATTAAACTCAATATCCTGAACTGTCCGTCACCCGTCAAAACATATAAGTATATAATACGACAATGTTGTTATTGTTATATTTTTATTTATTTCTTTTTTTTGCAAGTATCACTTAGTAAAACTTGTTTTTTAATGTTTTGAGGGGTAAGTGGCATGTTATAAGGGAGATTGTGAAAATCATGCATTTACTGTTCTATCAAATATTACCTTAAAAAAATAAATAAAGTTCTTTCTTTCGAATACAATTTCAAATGCTGAAAGTGGCTTAAGCAATTTTTTTTTTTTTTTTTTTTTTTTACCAGATATAAAAAAGCTGGCAGTCCTTAAAGACTAAATAGCTCTTGCCTTAACACAACAGTCAATCCCAACATATCTGACACGTTCTAAACTAATTATCACATAATAAACAGCTGATATACATGAAAAGGGACAAACTATACGATACAAAATAAACAGCTGGGTTTTCCAGTGAAATCTGTGTCACGAAGGGGATTAAGTCCTAAGTTTCGCTTCCACTACTGGAAGCATCTTCAAGGATGTGCATCATGATGTTTACTTGAAGCAACAAGACATACTGATGACTAGAGTGAAGGGCGGCGTATTTATAGTTTCTTTGTGGAATGTAGATTGTACCTGGATTCCCCGGGGGTTCCTTGAGTCAGGTTAATCCTTTGTCAGGATGACACAATCGGGTAGGTGCTGCTTTCATCGGTATTCCTTTGTCGCACCGGTCATGTTTAAAATTATCACCTACAATAGATATGTGTATCACAATGGATAGTTGATCTCTTTATCCGTTGTAACTGCTATTTTTAACTAATAGAAATAGAAAAATAAATAATACATAAATGATATTAAACTCATAGAATAACAATTATGACAACTATCCGTATTAGAATAAATTTAACTCAACTAATCATATAAAATAACTGATGACTACAATCTATAACCATATAGTAGTATATAACCATAAGTAGTTCGACACCAAAAACAAAACTGATTCTTTATTGAGAATAGCTAAAGCTAAAACAATGATAAGAAAATTAACAATGATAAGAAAATTAACAATGATAAGAAAATTCCGTCATTAAACATTTTATGCAAAATTCAACTTTCAAAAAATTATAATTGTATTGAGTTAAAAGGGATTTTTTTCCCCACAGTAGATTTAGTTATGTTACTCATGCCTTGGAGCCTAATGGTTAAGTTTACTTCCAGAATGCATAGAAACGTGGATTTAGATGTTATATTTTCCAACATTTTCTGGGGGGCCTGCCCCCAGAATTCTGGTGCTGGAAAATTTGTGTGTGCACCTCAAAACTCATCTCAAAATCTTAAACATTGGTACTTTGATTTTGCTTGTGAACACCTTTCTGGGACAGAAGTAGTTTATTTAAGTATTTGGCGATTTATCATTGATTTGATAGCCCTCTTAGACATGGTAGAGTTTGGTAAGAAAAGACAGCCAATTAGAGAGTATGTGTTTATTAGAAAAGAACTGTTGTTTTTGCTAGCATTTGAACTTATTGTATTCCTTCGTTGGAGTGTTTTTTTGTTGTTACCGTAGATATCTCTTGACTATAATAATTCTTCACTTGAGGTTGCCCACTTTTTAAGCAAACCTAAAGTTTTAGGTTTGCCAGATCATCTATGAGAGGTCTTTAATGAATAAATGAAAGCAAATAATAAATTATCATTGAAATATAAAGTTTTTTCTTCTTTTTTTATAATATGTACATACTTAATTTATGTTTGTCTAAAATTAAAACTTATTTAGTCGCACATTTTAATCACATGTCAATGAGTGATAATAAATTGTTGGATATGTAATTATATTTATTGTTTTTGTTTTTTTATTTTTTATTTTTTTATATTTATGAATTTTGTTGACTATATAGTATTCTTACATTTAGTATTGACTTTTGACATCATGGGAAAATCAACAAAATTGTAGAGAGCAGCCAATGAGAGTGCTGGATTTAGAATTCGAGAAGGTTATGGGCCAACTTGACAAATAAAAATGTCACTGGTCTTACCTCTCCCTAAGACCTAGAAGCTTTATTTTTTTCTCTTACATAGATTGGCTAATATGAATGTCAAAAGTCAATACTAATTGTAAGAATGGTGTAACATAAAAAAAAGTAGACTTTTGTCAAAAGAGAAGTTTTTAGTCCTCTCATTACTTCCTCTTACATGAAATAATTGAGGTAAATTTTATTTCTGATTACTTATTGGGACTTAATATTTTGAAAATTTAATTTTAAATTTTAAATAAAATGCTCAAGTCAAGGAGACCAAGTCTTCTGACCACTATTATGAATTTAAGTTTATTATTTATTTTATAAAGAAAAACCATGTAAGAAATGTTATTAATTTTAAGGTATAGATTTATATTAAAGGTTTTATAAAGTATGGATGGAAGAAAAATTTGAAATTGCAGTAGAGCGCCAATTGTCCGAAATAATGTTGTGTTGGGTGGTTTGGATTATCAAAAATGTAAGCAATCAAAATTCACCAAAAAAAAGGAAAGATGTCAAATGAAACAATCACGTTTGTACTGAAACCATTTTTGTTATCTTTGAGCAACTTATGTCTTTGGCAACGAACTTAATTTTAATTTTAGAAAAAAAGTAAAATTAAGTAAATTTATTTATACATCCATTTAGGTAAGTTATTATGTCTATTTAAAGACAAACAAATTGAAACAAACATTTATTTTTATTGGAATAAATGTAGTTGCCTAAGCTAAGAAATAACAAATAATTTCGAGGTGCGTCGTAATGGTAGTACATAGTACATAGAGGAAAGATGTAATTATACACATAACAACACTCTTTTTTCAGACTTAATTAAGTGGTAGCTTTTTTTATAATTGGCACTCTCCTGTGATTTAATAAAGAATATTGATGGTTTAGAAGCAAAATCATAAAGTTGTGAAGAATATTACCTGCCTTAGGTATTAGCTCAGGTGCACTATTTTTTCAAGTTGATCGTTGATCTAATAGTACCTGTTTCTGGCTCTCTCTGGCTGCAGTTTGTACTAAATGTTTGTTAGTGCGTTGACATTGCAGAAAAGTAAGGAAAGTAATTAAGTTGGCCAATGAGAACTTAGGATTTTAAAATTGTAAGTTGGGGAGCCAATGAGAGCTCAGGATTTTAAAATCTTAAGTTGTGGAGCCAATGAGAGGTTAGGATTTTAAAATTGTCAGTTGGGGAGCCAATAAGAGTTTAGAATTTTAAAATCCTAGCCTCTCATTGGCTCCCCACCTTGTTTGTTATACTTTTCCGCAATGTCAAAGCACTAACAAAAATTTGTCACAAACTGTAGTAGGTTTAGTAAAATGAATATTTCTTTGAGTAATAAAATGTGCTTATATTGTACCATCAAGGAACAATGTATTTCCTTATATTAAATATTTGTACAGATATTTATAATTACTTTATCGATTATCAGTGTTGTTAAATTTATTTTGGTTTAAGTTACCATTGTTTAAAGTAAAGAAATAAAATGAAAATTTTAATTAAATATTTTTGTTTAAGCTCTTTTTCAATTTCCGATCTGTTTTTACCCAAATAACCATCAATGGTTTCACTGGTTATTGAAAATCTAAAAATCACTGGTTATTTAAAATCTGAAAATCACTGGTTATTTAAAATCTGAAAATCACTGGTTATTTGAAATCTGAAAATCACTGGTTATTTGAAATCTGAAAATCACTGGTTATTTGAAATCTGAAAATCACTGGTTATTTGAAATCTGAAAATCACTGGTTATTTAAAATCTGAAAATCGGTAGTCTAGTCAACAATATTATATTTATTGATATTTACATAAACAAGAAATAAGGCTCTTAAAAAGCATCTTTAACATTATGGCGACACCTCCAAAAATTATTTTATGTAAACGTAAAACGTCAATTGATGTTTACATAACAAACCTATATTGTATGTTGAGAGGTAAATATGCATACATACCAAGCATGCCACAAACTTCCTAGAACATGAGTACGCCTTATGTCATGATTCATGATATTCCCTCCTCTAGGATATTTTAATCTTCAAAAATTCCCAATAAAGCTGTTCCCACTAAGGCTTGTGAAGTCCTTATGGCCCAGAATGTTCCCACTTATTAAGACATGCACATTCCTTATGACACAATTTTTTTCTATGTGTAGAAGAGGTGAACAGTTTTAAAAGTGTTGTAAACAAAAATAAAACTCATATTTCTTTTTTCTTTAATAACATTTTTTTAAAAAATAAATCATACTAAAATTGCATTTAGAGGTTTTTGACTGCCTGATTCAAAAGAAAAAAACCGTTTTGTATTATAAATTTTGTTTTAAATACTTACTCAAAGAAATTTATAAAAAATAAAAGAGGGCACTACAGGATTTATATTCTAAATTATTGATTTATTTTATATGTTTTATCATTTTTCAACAAATAACTGATATTGGTGTTTCTACAAATTCAATGTCAATTTAAAAAAAAAAAAAGTAAAAAATTACAATTAAAAATTTATCTGTCGGTGTAATTATTGGATGTTAATTGTTAAACATCCTAAATGTAAAGTTGAGTTAATTAAAATAAAAATATACTTTTAAATTAATCAAAACTTCCCTAATGTAAATAAGCCAACAAATTTAGAGAATATAATTAAAATTAAAACATAAAAACCTGTATACTTTCTGTGTGTTACAAAAAAAAAAGTTTTTATCAACTTAATTGTTCCTGTCCTGTTTAAAAAAAAAATTAATTAAAAATTAAATAAATTTAATTATACTTGTTAACAAATCTTTAATTGTTTTACAGACTTTTTTATGAGACAAAAAATAATTATTGAACTTTTTAATGTTTCAACTATTTTTTACAAGAAAAAACTGCGTTCGACTCTCGATGTGACGTTACGTAAAAGAATTGCATTATTTAAAACAAATTTATTATTAATGTGAAAAAAAATATAACAATTAATAAAAAATGAGAATATTATCTTTTTTTTTTTTTTTTTTTATTTTTTTTTTTTTTTTTTTTTTTTTTTTTTTTT
>KZ651465.1:587153-604712 GCA_001010745.2 Gerris buenoi | reverse complement strand
AAAAAAAATACACAAACCATAAACACCATAAACAGAAATAATTATGTATGTTGACATACTGTAATACATAAATACAAAATGATACAACATACATTTAAGCACACAATGAAACATATGTTTGAACTAAAATTGTTGCTCTTTGCAAAGAAGCTAAAAGGATTAGCAATGTTTGATCATACTGTAATAATTCTATTAAAATACAGTAGAGTCCCGCTAATCCGAACTAATTGGGACCGAACCCAGTTCGGATTAGCGAAAATTTGGATTACGCGGATTTTTGTAAATTAATGTCATATATTGACTTTAAGAGGCAATAATATCCTAATTTAAAAATTAAGAATTCTAGAAAACCGCATTTTTCTAATTGGAAAAAAATATAAGTAAGATTGAGATGTTTTGCGCTACCTCAAGTGAAAAGACCATTGAAAAACGTAGTAAGACGACTGTTTCAACCTTGTTCGGACGAAAAAAACCTGTTCGGATTAGGCGGATTTTCGGGACTTTACTGTATTAATGATGATCATGATAATGAGCCTTATACCATAATTTTGAGTGAATAAAAAGCTTCTAATAATTTAATTTAATTTAATTTAATTTGAGTTAACTTCACTCGAAACTTAATTACAGCCGGAAACATAAACGTCAATTTTATTATTTTGCTGAAAGCTTTATTTTACTATGTTGTTCATCTATTTTTTTATTTTTTTTTTTTTCTCACTTTTTTGAGTAACACACTACTTATAAAATGTAATAAGTGTTAATGATACATGTTTTTCGGACATTGAATTACTTGAGAAAGGTAGTACTCCGTTAACTATACCGCTTTGAATTCTTTGAATATCAAATGTTGAAATTCTATGTTTTTTACCTAGTAATAAATTAATTTTGTTCGATATGCATAAGAGCTTTAAAAATTGTATTCAAGAAAATATTACTCCTTCAATTTTTATAAGTTTTTGGTAGTATTCATACTAAAGATCGTATAAATTTTAATTTAAATCAAATTATAATTATTACTACTTACAAAGGGACATTACAGACGGACAGAGAAAAATAGACTTCAGCACCGGGACTTTTTCTCTCTTTGTAAATACAGTCTATAAGATTAGAGTTGGCACAATCAAAAGGCGGGGAAATTTTGAGGGAAACGATTTTATTGGTCCCCCATGTTGAATGCAACTTCAGAAAAAAAAATGCTCTACTCTACCCCTGTTCCACAAAAAAAATATAACATGGTAACACCGAATTTCCCTTTTTATAACCCCAAAACTACCTCCACGTTTGTTATTTCCCGCCTTCGATTGTGCCAACTCTAATCTTATAGACTGTAGTAATTATAATTTGATTTAAATTAAAATATTACTATGATCAAACTTTTCTTTAGAGCTGGACGATTTCTCGTCTAATTCAACTGAAATTTATGCACATATTTTATTTTATTTTTTTGGCAGTGCCGTCTATTTAGCGATCTAAATTTAAGTTTGTTCAAAATAAACATTTCTTTGACCAAAAATAAATTTCATAGGAAAATAAATCCTATTTTTCGTAAATAAAGAATAAAAAAATAAGGCTACAAAAATTAAAGCAGTGCAGCATAGGAGTTTACTATCAGCTTAGCATTATTTCTACTTATCATTTTAATCACTACCTTTTTCTTCCCGTGATATCATAATATGCTCCATATCATAATAAAACTCCAAAGTACAATAGTTGTACTGTTGTTTAATCTATTCCTATTATGAATTTAATTTAAAAGCCTTAACAGTACTATAAATTATTCTAAAAATTTATACTTCAATGCAAAATAAACATCGATGCATAAATAAACAATATTAAGTCTACATTTCTCGAAATATTTTTTAACTACATTCGTCAATAATGTATTTTAAGAAATCATACTCGGTACTCTTATAGAAAAGGAGCCCCCTTTTTGTAAAGGAAATATACACAAGAGTTTTATATCCCTTAGTCTAGGTATCGATTAAGACAAAGGGATATTGAGTCCAATATGCTTTGAGACAAAGAAATATCACACTTTTATACGTAAAAAAAAGTGTGTATTTGGTAATTCGAAAGTATGTCAGATTAAAAAAATGTGGGGGAACTTCTCTATAAAAGTGTTTCATACTCTAACAACTACTCTCTGAGAGCTTCGGTGAAATCTAATAAAGCAACAAAAAACACTGATTATCACATCGAGTAGATGAGTAAAGTGGCCGTTTCCCAAACCCAATAATAGTCAAATGATGTGTTTGTCGGGACATAAAAGAAAAAGTAATGAAAAACTGATACGTAGCGAAACCCAACATTAGAAAATATTAATAAAATAAAGACTAAGACTTCTTTCAAAGATAATAAGTTTCAAAAATTAGGTAAAGAAAGAAAGTTACTAGAATATAGATTGATTTTATTTTGATGACAATAATAATTATTTTTGTTTTGGCCAAATAACATAATTTAGAAATCACTAATAGTCCAGGAGATAACGTGCAAAGAAGGGTCTGACTTATATCAAGCTAGAATTTTGTGTATAAGTACATTTTTTTTTGTACCTTTTATGAATATGTGGTCAGCTAAGTTCGTCTGCAGGACATAGCTTGGCAATAGGCATTTGAAAAAAACAAACCGGTGGAGAGCAACCATGTCCTACCCTTTTTGGTGGATAATGAGATTTTCATGATCCTGAGTACGAAATTAGTTAGTAGACAAAAAATCAAGTAGATAGTTTGTCACTAAATAAGTTAGTCAAATGTTACTCCAAATCAAAGAGACCTCGTATTAAGTGAAGGACTATCAACTTTATTTTTAGTCTACTGACTAAGTTAGTGCTCAGACTCAGTATCATGAAAAATTAAATTGTCTACTAAAAAGAGCGGGACATGGTTGCTCTCCACCTGTTTGGTTTTTTCAAATGCCTATTGCCAAGCCATGTCCCGCTAAAGAACTTAGCTAACCAAATATTCTTAAAAGGTACTAAAAAATTGACTTGTATACAAAATTTTAGCTTGATGTTAGTCAGACACTTGTTTGCACACCATCTCCTGTACAATAAAATCATTCACATCATTAAATTATCCACATTCAACCTATATCGATGAAAATCATCAACATTCATCGTAATTATGATAGAGTAGAGTCTCGTTAATCCAGATTTGATTGGACCAGGCACTGTCCGGATCACCGTAAGTCCGTATTAAACGGAATCAGTTTTAAAATGTCTGTAATACTAGTTTTATTTGGGTAATACTATAAAAATCTGAGTTTTTAATATAAAAAAAAATGATTGTTTAGTCTCAAAAAAGGCCAACTTTATAAACCAATAAATTGACAACATAAAAACTTACAGTCTGTGCCAAACAAGAGTAATTGCATTGACAGCACGGGAAATTGAGTGACACACAGATTGGCCAACCTCTGAGGGAAAAAACATTTATCTTTGCCTAGTTGGCCCGACCTTTAGTCCAGGAAAGTCTCAAGCTCTCATTGGCTCCCCACCCTAATTGCTAGTTTTTCCTGGGCTGTCAACACACTAACTCTCGTTTAGCACAGACTGTAAGGTCCAGACCATCATATTAATAAAAATTCTGTTTATTGATTGTACATAACTAGCATATTATTAAGATATGTCTGGAATAACCTGATATCCAGACTAAAGGGGTCAGGACTAGCGAGACTCTATGGTAGTTAAATTTTATTTTAATTGAAAATTATTAATATTAGACTTATCATTGATTTATGATAATCCCTTGATATCCTCAGTTTTATTGCACAAAATATAAGACTTAAGTGTCTTAAGACGCATCCAGCCACAGAAGTGTCACAATGAAGCTAATATGTGTTGGAAAACCAAGGATTTTAGATTAGCGAAAACTCAACTCTACTTGCGCTCTTAGTCTTTAATGGAAATAGCCTTGAGGGCAGAGGATCAGACAAAGAAAAATGTTGCTTTGAGCTTGTAAATCACCCGAGAAAAGGCAAAAACACATTAACAGTTATCCTTGAAAACGTAACTTCAAGAGATATCAAGGGATTGATGTATTTTCTCCTGATACAGTTAAAATTCTTTAAAAACTATATTGAAATAAATTTCAATAGAGCAATAATAATATTCCATTAGATTAATGATGGTAATACTGTAAAACAATTAACTGGTTTTTCGTTATAGAAATTAAAACTAGTAAGAAATATGTACATAAGTAGTATGAGTTATACAAGGGAAACATTCGAAAGGAACATAAAATATTCATTATATTTTGAGAGAGACTCTCTCCGTCTCCACAGCATGAAGTAGTAAAATGTTGAGTCAGTCGATGGTTTTATTCTATTCGAGACCTAGGACGTAGTTTATAGCTTGTACTATGAACAGGATGACGGGCTGCCAGGCGACTAGGAGCCGCAGCCAGTCTAGCAGGTGCCCGTACAGTACGTGCGGGCGCTCCCAAGGATTACAGAACATGCGTTTCAAATCCACCTTCTCCTTACAGTAAGGGCAAGTCTGCTTCTTGCCCACTATACACCAACCTCTTATACAGAACTCGTGAAATACGTGTTCGCAGCTCAGCTGACACGTGTTTTCGATGATCCCTTCCTCGTCGACCCCGACCAGCAGTTTGTTTCCACACACCGCACACACGTCCTGATCTAGCTGCCGGCTAGGCAAGCCTTCCGCCGAATAGTAACCTATCTGAGACGCGATTTTATCGCTGGAAATTTCGGCTACGTCCCTTCCTAAAACCCCGTAATACAACCCGTAGAATATGAGCAGGACCGCCGTGTCCATACAACTCTGCGGCTGGATGTCGAAGATGAAATTGAGACCGAACAGCGTCGCGATAAATATAAAATAACCGATCAGTCCCAACGCGTAACTGAACACGTAGACGAAATAGAACCACTTGTAAACTAACCGGGGAGTCCTCTTCTGTATGGGGTTCTCTATGGCTTTCCTGAATACCAGCCCCGTCACACAGCTAAAAACCAACCAGAAGAATATGAATCTCCAGTAATGGTTGTTTATACATAAAACTATAGGGATGATCCACATGGCGAACAGTGTAACCATCTGATAAGTGCGGACACTCCGTCGCTTCCACTCGAACAGTATCACCTGCACCACTATCATAGTTAGAAACAGGACGAGAAGCATCTCGGCGTGCATGGCTTCATGGCCTTTGTGTTGCTGCTGTAGTTTCAGCCGCTCTCGCCTGTGTAGCTCGGCCGGCGTCAGCACGTCCACCGAGCTGTTCAGAACCAAGTCGTCCGAATTCATCGTTAAACCGTATATTCTTCACACGAAGACGTCACATAGCAATTTCTAAAAAATATTTAAGCTTTAACATATAAACATAATAATAAACATTCATAACAGCGGTCTAAAAACTCAATTCGAAAAAATCCATACAGAGCAAAACTTTACTGTAACCTAAAGAAAGGTTATCTCTGTTTATCTGCTGTCATCGCTCAGGTTAGGCAACACACATCACAATTATCAAATTAACTAATAGTAGATTTAAAACTTATAAGTTCCAATCCAGACCAGCTGCCCTCGAAACCTAACACATCTATAAAACACATTTTTTTTTTTTTTTTATTTAATTTAATAGCTGGAGTCTATGAAAGTGTGTTTACGAGGCTGGGAAAGGGGGGCAATTGTCCAGCCCGGGTCTCCGAGGAGACGGCCCTGGCTAATTCATATTGTATGTGCCAGAGAAATTTCCTAAAGGATGGTTTGGAGTTTGGAGGTGACTCTAAATCGCAGCCTTGTCACTTTCAATATGAATTTACAGAGAAACTGGCAGACAAAGACAAATCATATTAAACTGTTATTAATAACCTTTACATTTATACAATACTTGTAATGCAACTTTTTGTAATTAAAATGTATTAGGTACTTACCTGTTTTTGGTTTGTTTACTCTTAATCTCAATATTTTATCGACCATTTATATTAGGTTTTATTTAATATTATTCTTATACAAATTGTAAAAAAGATGGTTTTGTATTTATACTTACCAGCTACAAAACGACTCAATTTTTTGTTTTAAGTCAATCTTAGTTGAACTTCAAAATTCTTCCCCACCATCCATCTATTCCTTAAAGGATAATTTACCCTCAGAAATTCTTAAAACTCATATTTTTTTATCTTAAATTTTAAAAATACTTCGGGACCCTCCCTCAGATAACCCCCCTGTTATTTGTTCAAAGAGGTTATTTCCAGATTGCAAACTTGCCCAAGGGCCCAGAATTCTTATCAGCGGCTTTTTTAACAGCTTATGAGCTAGCTATGTCCCGTGGACGATCTTTGCCGATCACATATTCTTGAAGGAAGCCAAAAAATTAATATATAAACAAAATCTCTGAAGTTCGTGAGTCATTTTTATGCCCTCTCTCTCCTGGACTATGAGACTAGGTGTGTAATGCTTGCAATATTGAGCTGAGCGTGCATTTTAATCATATTTATTTCTTTTTTACCAATAGAATGACCCTTTATAAATGAAAATATGACTAAAGTTAAAATACAACAATAACTGTACTATTAAAGGGCTTTCCAACGACATATGCATCTTGAAGGGCAATAATAATATTTTAACTTTTGTACCCCGTACCCCTGTGTACCAATTTGGACCATTTCAGATTTATACCTTCCTGTGGTTTGTCACTATGAACATGCCGAATTTTGCGCGGATTGGCTCAGCCGTTCAGGAGAAAACTTTTGTACTCCGTACCCCCGTACCCCTGTGTATCGATTTGGACCATTTCAGATTTATACCTTCCTGTGGTTGTTAACTATGACCGTGCTGTATTTTGTGCGGATCGGTTCAGCCGTTCAGGAGGAGTATGCATCAGAAAAAATGCAAAGTGTAGTATAAGGGCTTGGCTTCGCTCAGCTCCTTACCCAATTTTTATCAATATTACATACTTAATCTGAGTTATAACTACGCATGTAGTAGTATGAAATGAGCATGAAAGTTAATCGTTTGAGTTTGTCTGTTCCAACCGAACAAACAAAAGTGTTAGAAATTAAATAATACTAATACAAGAATATTTTTGAGTATAAAAATGATTACTAGAATATTTTATATATTGAGGCTACAAGATACTTAAACCAGCAATGCATACATGTATTGCATACTGAGTAGCTTGATACCCTGAAGTCTTATAAGAACTTTCTACCGATACCGTAATACTGTATCTATACATATGTATACACAGACGCTTGACTATTCTTATTAAAATTACATGTATTAATAAAAGATATTCCCGGGTTAATAGAAATATTTAGTCAAAAGTAAAAAGGCGCTAAGTCCAAAAATGTCAATTTTTTATTTTCTTTTTAAAAACAGCGAAAAATTATCTACAGAATAAAGGTGGTATAAAGGAGGTAATTCGAGCCTGTTTTGTTAATGAAATATCGAGCTAAATACTTAAGGGTTAAGTTTGTAACAAGTATGTAGAGCAAAGTGTAAAGGCTATAAGTAACTCCTTTGTACATTGTCTGATAAGATATCTCATTTTAGTATAAAGAGACTATTTTATATAATGTTGTCTTTTACTGCCTTTAATATTTAACATTTGGCGTTATATTATAATCTGTAAGTATTCACTTTTTATTTAATTATTATTATTTTTTTTTTTTTTTAGAGGATTTTTCAATTTGCTCTCCTGAAAAGTTGCATTTTTGGTTTAGACTACAGAAATGTTACAGGTGTTATTTTTACTTCGTTGAGACGAATTGATAAAACTCCAAGTACTTCTAAGATATCCATTTGTCCAGATTTGATCCTGTCCATAATCATTGGTCCATGGCTTCCCCTATCCTATAATTATATCGTTTTGGATGCCTCATTGGGTCATCCTAAGGATTTTCTATGGATATAATTAACGGATTGTCCAGTTAGGGGTATTCTAAGGACATCGAATTATGGTTATCCTATATGGACATCGAGTTAGGGGTATCCTATGGACATCGAGTTAGGGGTATCCTATGGACATCGAGTTAGGGGTATCCTATGGACATCGAGTTAGGGGTATCCTATGGACATTAAGTTAGGGGTATCCCATAGATGTCCGGTTAGGCTCCCCTATTAAATTTAGCGCCCACGTGAAATATCTTGGTCTTATTAATTCTTGCCTTACCTGGGGCCCAAATACAGAATATTGATTACTTCTTAATAGCACCTCTATAGCCATCAATTACTTATATAAATTAAATCAATTCATCCAAAATAAATATAGAATAAGGATAGGATTGAAACTAAATAATGCAATATTATTTTTTTGTATATTTGTTTATTATTTACATTTATTATATACAATACATATTTTCACTTATTATTAAACACTCCATCATTTACAAAATTTTCATATCTATTAAAAAAAAACTAATTTTTAATATTTTAATGCTCAAAATTCTTAACCATTTATATAACATAATATAAAATACTAAAAAACATCAACATCCTAAATAATGAAATATTGAAAGGAGAATGATCTGATAATATAAAAGTAATAAGATTAACAATGAAAGATTATAGGATCTCAAAAAAATAAAAAAATAAATATATAATAATAATGATAGTAATAATCATAATTTTAATTGATTATGAAATCTTATTGAGCTTTGATTCTGTACTTCAAATTTAGGTAAATTTAAGAAATCGCACCCCAGTTTATAGATTAAAGTCAATAAACACAAACAATAGAATAATTTACAAAAACAATATTGATGAGTTATTTTTGGATTTTTAGAAAACAAAGTATGAACTCATAAACATTACCCTAAAGGGGACTTTTAATGAAGAAATCAAAAATTAAATTTTAAAATTAAAAAAATTAACATCAAATCAATAAAAAGTTTAAAAAAAAAACAAAAACAATAACAATAACAAATAGCAATAAAATACATGAAGCATTTAAAACTGAAAAATCAAATAAAAAATAACATTTGAAAAAAAGGTTTTAGTTTTTAAAAATGATAAAAAACCAAAAGAATTAAAGATTAATATTCGAAGACTAATATTTCTTCTACAATTATAAAAAGGTTAGGTACTTAAAAATCTTCATTACACGACGACTATAAATAGTTCGCCACTGTTTTATTATTTTTTTAAATTATCATACAATAGTCTTAAATTTTCTTATAAGAAAAAATATATATTCTTAAAATTAATAAATATACAAAAGATTTTTTAATTTTTTATTTAAAAGAATTTAACATTTAGTAATATCTAGAAAATATTTTATCTACGACTTGCACTGTAAGTAGACTTTACATTGCTAATAACAGGGAGGGAAGTGTTACTTCCCTCCCTTGGGAGTAAAAAAACAGTCATACCAACTTAATAGGTATTTTTTAGGTAAATTTTAAGTATTATGTTGTTTTTCAGCTGTTTTGTTTACTTTTTTTCTGGAAGGTTACTTTAGGTTACCATACAAAGTCTTTAAATTAAAAACAAACTAAACGTAATTAAATTAAAAACGTATATATTTAGTATAAGAATTGTTATTTTAATAAATCAAGTAACTAAATATCAGTTTAAGGTGTTTAAATTGCGTGAATTTGTAGGTAAAACTTTTATATTTACAAACTTAATAGCTATTACCCATGGTGCACTAGTCGTAGATAAAATTTAATACGCAACATGGATCGAAGTATTTCTTCTCTCGGGATTATCTCTCTCGGCAAGCCTCGAGAGCTAACTCATTTATCTCCCTCGGCCTTACGGCCTCGGGAGCTAATAAAGTTTTCTCCTTCGGCGTTGCCTCAGGAGAAAACTTAACCTCGAGCCGGAAAACATACTTCTCTCCCTTGTGGCGTAAATAACTAATAATAATGGTATAACAAAATAATTTTATAATTCTATATACACACACATACAAAATATATATTTATATACATAATATAAAATTACTAAAGTAATGACACAGTTAAAAGGTGGAGTATACGTAGATATAGTCTTTTATTTTATTTTTTTAATAAAAAAAATACTTATTTCTATCTAATCTGATTTTTTTTCAGTAGTTTGATGAACATAAAATAATATCTAAGAATTTGATAAAAAAAAATAAGTAGATGGAAATGTTCTACTTAAAAATTTGAGCATTTAGAAATAACATAAGTTAGATCAAAATCTACAGAAAAAGTTCTAAATTTACTTTCATTAACACTTTATGTTAGTGTTAGTAGTATAAATAAATGGTTGTTTTGACTGTGATAGTGTGGTACCAATTTATAATTATGACTAAAGAGAAGGGTAGAAAGTAACACCACAATATTGTTACCGCAATTTTATATAATTTAACATATGTGTTTCGATATTTATATTACCTTCAGTGTAAGTTATAACTTAGTGAGTAGTCTTTTACACTATATGGTAACACTAACACTGAAGAGTATATAAATGTAGAAACACTTATGCTTAATTATGTAAAATTGTGATGACAATATTTATTTTGCTACTTTTTACCCACCTCTGTAGTCATAATTAAGTTAGTAGTATAGTTTTTTTTGGTACTCTTATAGAAAAGGGGCCCAAATTGTTTTTTACAAAGAAGACTTTATATCCCTCAGTCTAACTACTTATTAAGACAAAAGGATATTCAGTCCAATATGCTTTGATACAAAGGAATACCACATCTTTTATATAATCGAGTAGTGTCCCGACGACGACAACTCACCTCTAAATGATTTATAACGTTAAAAATTGATGCGCCATAAGCTGGGATCGAACCCGGGGCTCCTGGGTGAAAGCCAGATACTTAACCAATTGCGCCATACCTATATAACGAATATCGGAGCACAAAACTTCCTATTTAAATGTTTTAATTTTAATTACCTCTAACTGCATAAAACTTACTATTTAAACAGTAAATATCTCTTTAAATATATATTTCAATTATAACTAATTATTTCTCAGCTCTTTTTCTAAACCATATTTATTATTCTGCCCGTTGCCACGGGCCTAACGGCTAGTTTTTATATAAAAGAAAGTGTGTATTCGGTTGTTAGAAAGTATATTAGATTAAAATAAGTGGGGGCCCCCTTTTTTTTTATAAAAGTGCTGTTTTTTTAAACCACTTCGACTGCTCTTGGGTAATTAGTGGTTCTGTCTACATTATTTTAGGTTTAATCTTTTTTTAATATTTTTTAATGTTATTTACTGTTTTTTAACTATTAGTTTCTTAATAGTTATTAAAAGCAATTAAGTCCAATTCAAAATAAAAAGTCATTCTCTTGGTAAGTAATTAGTGGTTCATTCTATTTTATTTTCAGTTTAATTTTTTAATGTTTATTTATTGTTTTTTTTAAACTATTTATTTCTTAATACATAGTTATTAAAAACAATAAAATCCAATTCAGTAAAAAATTAACTATTTCTTAGCTTACACATGCATAAATTAATGTCATAAAACATAAGAATTTTCATTGACAACGAAAAGAAGACTTTATGAAATACATCAAATATAAAATAAAGTAATTTATTACATTTATTATGTGCTTGGACGAGCAATATTAAAAAGGCAAGGCTATAGGAAATAGGATTTTCATAAATCACTATAGTCAGTAGAGTTTAAGATAAATCGTAAATTTAGCTAATGTATAGTTTTATTAATTTTGCCTTTTTCAATCCGAGTAGTTGAATTAGTCTAATAAATTACGCTGAATATGTTTTATCGATTATTAAAATGTTGTCTTTTGTTTTAATTAATACGAAGTAACTGTCTCTCCATGTAAAATAACTTGTTTATTTATCAGAACAGCTTTCGGCTGTTATAATATGTTGCTTTGAAGATCTTTATTTAGTTTTTTAAATATCATTAAATATTACAGTGTTGTGTTTAGTTACTTTATCATTTTGTTACCATAGAAGCATAAATAAACAAACCATTCTATTTCATTCTCTTTAACAAGATTGAGTTTTATTATAATAATTTAAGTTATAATTAATTATGTATGAATAGAGTTTATTAATATACTACATCTGCTTTTATAAAGCCATCATCAGTGCCGATTATGAAAGAACTAAAGTTGCATTATAAAATAATATGACTCACTCACTTCATTTATGATTAAAACTCTAGTTCTTCCATAAATAGTCACTGATGATGGCTTTATAAAAGCAGAAAGCCGCTTCGATAAATAAACAAGTTATTATTTTACGTAAAGAAAACAGTTTCTTTGCATCCATTAAGATGACCATAAATAATAGCTGTTATTCCTGAAATCAGTTTTAATTGGTAAGCTATACACGGTTTCTTGGATATATTTTAATGTTAGGGCCAAAAATATTCTTCTTGGAATGAGGAATTCACTTTTCATCGAACATCTCGTATCTTGGATCCAGAAATTTTTCTCTCGCGCTCTGTCAGGCATAGGTTAAGAAAAATTAAAATCGCCCGGCGTCTAATGTCCTTAATTTTCCATTTTTCTTATAATGTAACTTTTATGTTCATAAAACTACATTATACATAAGTCACTAGCAGTAGTTATTAGAAGTCCGTTAAAATATAGTCATGACTCAAATATTTATACAAGAATCTAAGTCTTCATGTTTGAACCCCGTCTTATTGGATGGAGATAAAACTCTGATATTTACTTTCTTTTGGAAGTAAAATGCTAGAGTTTTACATATTTTAAAAGTAAAACTCAGTAAGTAAACTGGTGTTTACTTTCTTTTGGAAGGAAATATCAGAGTTTTACTTCTTTAATAAGTAAAATTCAGTAAGTAGGATGGTATTTACTTTCTATTGGAAGTAAATACCAGAGTTTTACTTCTTTAAGAAGTAAAACTCAGTAAGTAAATTGGTATTTATTTTCTATTGGAAGTAAATTCCTGATTTTTACTTCTAAAAGAAGTAAAAATCAGTAAGTAAACTGGAATTTACTTTCAATTTGAAGTAAATACCAGTTTTACTTCTTTAATAAGTAAAATTCAGCAAGTAGGATGGAATTTACTTTCTACTGGCAGTAAATTCCAGAGTTTTATCTCTTCTTAAAGCCTCTTTGTAAAGATGATTATTGTGTTAACTCAAAGTACATAAAACTAAATTCAATTTTATCACGTCGAGTAAAGCACAAGGAACAATTTACTTCAGTTTGACTTCAGTATAAGGAAGAATTATTGGGGCATCACATTTTCTTCGTGACGATGGTACCAGCAATTCTTTAGATTGTTACTCCCTTTATAAAAAAAAAATAAAGGAAGTAACAGTCTAAAGAAGAACATCCTGTACACCTTCTTTAGATTATAAAATTACCTTATAAAAAGCAAAAATGTGATATTCCTTTGGGTACTTTTTTACTTTAGCACCCCCCTATACTCCTTTGTGTTGATAGTTATTTAGACAAAGGAACATATACAGAGTAGCATATATTCCTTAGTCCAAATTACTATGAAGACGAAGGGATAGTTATTCCAATGTACCTTGAGACAAAGGAATATCACACATGAGTGTATAATTGTGATCATATCCCTTAGTCAAATCAACGGTTATAAGAAAAAAGAATATTAAATATAAAACTGCCCCGGGAGTATCAATGTCTTAGGGAGACAAACACACAAACCTTTGAGACTTTTGTAGGGCAGACCATTGTTCAGAACCAAGGGCTAAAGTAAAAAAGTGCTCTCCTTTGTCCCAAAGTACTTAGGACTAAACTAAACATCCCTTTTCCTTTATAGTTATTTAGTCAAAGTCATTTATATTCTAAAACATCATAGGGGAGTAACAATCTAAAGAAGTACTCTAATTGGAAGACATAGATTGTTGTAATGACTCTAAACAGCAAATATTATGTAACCACAAGTCTATATTGGTTACAATAATTATCAATTTAGTAAAGAGTATAATACAATATGTTATATATTATATCATACTGTACAATTCTAAATTTGATAACAATTTAAGAGAAAATGAAAGATATTCAGGGAAAGATATGGGAGATTGAAGACTGGCTGGAGATACTGGTCGGTTTGGGCTGCATGGCTATCGAAATGAATTCTTCCGCTATTTCCCGATCTAGGCCGGTGTAAGTCTTGTCGATGTCTTCTTCCGTGATCTCCGGCACTTTCTCCTTGGGGGGCATCTTCTTCATTGGAGGATCCGGGGGTGGAGGAGTCTGCAAAATAAATTATATTGCATTACTAAATATAATCATAATCATTGTGAAGAATTAGAGCGCAAGAGGAAGGGAAGTTGATGTAAGTTATAATAATGAAAAGTCAGAAGCTCCTCCACAAAATGAATATTTAATTTTTCATAACTAGCTTTCGGCTTCTTGACCATTTTCAGTGCCTATAATCTACAATAACATTATTAATAAGGTTACATATAAGTACTACTATATAAAAGTTACATTTTACATTATAAAATCGAGTACGGGGTACCTCAAAAGTTTTCCTCACTTTAGAGTTAGAGGCACTAAAGTAGCCTCTCCTGCTTCTTCGCAGCAGGAGGAAGCAGTATTGGGCGTGGTCAGTACTTGAATGGGTGTCCGTTTTGAACTAACTGATTTTTTTGTTATCATTTTGTAAAAAAAGAGTATACATTATTTTTATTTAGTTTATTTTATTTATTTTATAATTTTCATTTTGGCAGTATTTTGATAAATGTAAATAAACTTTGACATTTAACAAAAGTATCGCACTAATTAATATAATTATGTTCGCTTATAACGTTTAAACTAATAAATGGAATTTCATATTTTTTTTTTTTTTTTTTATATTTGTACCTTTTTTTTTTCCGCATATCCTTCAATGATATGCTATAAGTCGAAAACCTATTTATACTTTCGGCATTATTAACCGTCAAAGTTTAAAAATTAAAAATTTGATAACTTCAAAATGGCGGCCAATATCAAAATGAAATTTGGTGAGTTTTTTTTCCATAGAATGGAGTACATTCGTACTAAATCTCAACTCGATCAGAACCATTATCGGTTTATTACGATTTTTTTTTAAATTTTTGCTGACTCGGCAAACTGGGTTCAAGATGGCAGAAAAAGTTGATTTTCCGGGCGGCACCACTACAGGTAAGGACTGGTTTTTCTGCCAAGTTTCAACTCTCTAGGTTAAACACCTTCCTTGGGCCTTGGGCGCTACGATGATAACACACACACACACATATGTACATACGCACACACGCTCATACAGACGTCGTGCTGTAAACCCCTCAGGAGGTCTTAAAAACACCCAAAACGGATAATTCCGTTGAAATCTCGAGAAAAAAAAATGTTTTGGTGAAAACAATACTTTTCCTACTATAGGTAGTGAGGAAAAGTAAAAAACAGTGAATATTAAAGAAAACAGAATGGAAAAAGAGGTTAAACAAAATGTGTTTAAATATTAACGCATTTAAAAAAGGTGAGACTTGTCGACGTTAAAAAAANTTAGTTTTTATTCAACACTCAATGCATTCGTCTGTGATTTATAAGTCTTATTTAATTCAAAATTGGATTTTTCAATAAAGTTATTTTTTCGTTATAGATTAATAAAGTATACATATACTTCGTTTTCTTACCTTCTACCTAAATTAGTTATTAGTTATAATATATTTTTGTTATATTAAAATGTATTAATTGATAAAATTCAAAAGTTAATTTAAAGTTATAATTCAAGTTTATTTTAAGTTAACATAGCAAGGATTATTTTTTATTTATCATTTAATTAAATATAATGTAATATATTATTATTATTTTTATTAATATTGTTATTATTGGATTATTATTGTAATTTTTTTTATTTCACATTGTTAATTATTCACGCCAAAGGATTAGTCAATGGACTATACCCTTTCCATGTTATTCACCGCCCAAAATCAACAACATTGTACATCAATAACGCTAATAACATTGTAATTTATATGTAGTTATAGTTAGCCAATAAAATAAAATAAAAATAAAAAAAAATAAAAAAAAAGAGGTCTCAAAAACAACCAAAACGGATAATTCACTCCCTACTTTTTGAGTCCAGGGAAGAAAAGACTTACTTTAGCCTCTCTAAACTAATCCAAAATAATAACTTTGTTTTCCTACTAAAGATAAAATAATTTCTCACGAAAAAACAATTCATAGATTTTTTTTTATCACTAAAAATCCCGGCACGGAGTTCCATATTGCCCAAGATATTTCGGTTCAGCGATTCTGAAAAGCGAGCGAGAATAGGACATAAAAAAAAAATCGGAATCTTTTGTTTCAGAAAAAATATTTAAACTAATTCTTTTTTTTTAAGGAAAATAAAGGAATTAAAAAACTGCATTATAAAGGCAGAGTTGGGTCACAGTTTGACGGATCTATGCAGCCAAGGAGAGACAGACTATAAGGCTGGCCGCTCGGGATTTCTACACAAGCTATTATGTGGTCAGGCGGTATGACAAAGAAAACAAAAAAGTGTGAATAAAGAACAGTAACCACAAGGAAAAGTATTCCAATTACAGTGCATAGGAAGTTATCATTTCCTCTGGATACGATGAATGTTTTATAGCTTAAACAGGGAAACCAGACTAAACTCTATCTAAAGCTTTAATCTACTGATAATGATTATGTCCTACTGTCATAATGGAAAGATCTACTTTTATGCTCTCTCTACAGATAAATAATTCATATCGTGAATACTTTTTTCTTAAAAATTATAATTCAAAAAAGCGTTTAAATATAGCGTAAATATAACTACTATTTACTGGTCTTATATTACTTTGTTTTGTAAGTTTTATCGCACACCTGTTACCCCAATTTTGAACCACTTCCCGTCATTCAATCTTCCCCAAATTATGTAAATAGAAACAACTAAGGTGAAGAATACAGAAACCAAAAAAATAATATTAAAAGAACAAAATGGCGCCATTTTTCTTTGCTTTTTAAGTTTAATCGCACACCTATTACCCCAATTTTGAACCACTTCCCGTCATTCAATCATCCCCAAATTTTGCACATAGAAACAATTAAATAACTAAAAAAAAAAGGTACCTACATAAGACCAGTTTTCAAAAATGGCATTTTTATATTAGTTATTACTTTTGATTCGTGCTCTTGATAGTTTAAAGATATTCAAACGCCCAATATTTATTCGTTTTACTAATTTTTTTTGGGCGAAAAATTGGGTCAAAAATCCCCAAAAACACAATTTTTCCTAACTTTAGGCGCGTTTTCCAGGAAAACTGTATAGGAGAAATTTTGACTTCAGATTCGGTCTCAGAACACCAAAATACTTCAGAAAAGGACATTTTTTTCATCCAGAGGCATTTTTTTTTGCAGAACAGTGTAATTATTAATGATTGTGTTCTTCTCCAATGTGTTACAGTGACTTATCATGAAAGAAGTGGTTAAGTTTGTTACTTTGTTTGTAGATTATCTGAAGAAGGCTGATTTAGAACAGCCAAATTTTTTATTATTGCAAGTCAATTTTTTATTACTCTTATTTAGTGTAAAGACGTTATTTGGTTATTGAACTACACCTCTTTCATGATAACAATAATAGTTTAAAATTTCGAATGGTAGTGGTTATGGTAGAGGTATAAAAAGATAATATATAAATAAAATAGTTATGGTAGTGGTATAAAAAGGTGG
>KZ651465.1:549881-572861 GCA_001010745.2 Gerris buenoi | reverse complement strand
TTTTCTTTTTCTCCTCTTATATTTTTATTTATATACATTTATAGTATGAATAATTAAATAAAATAAAAACTATTAACAACCTTAAGGAAAAATAAAAATAATAATAATCCTGAATTAAAAAGGAAAAATAAATAATTGAAAAAAAAAAATTTTTACAATTGTAACCCTCCTCCTAACGGCTTCTATAGCCCTGGAGTAGGCTTATCAAGATATTAGATGTAAGGCGGATGTATGATTTTTTTGTTAATAAAGCCATTATTATTATTATTATTATTATTATTAAAAGAAAATATAGTACGCCTCACGATATTTATATTTTATTATATCTTTTTTTATCGTCTTTATTCTTTTATATATTACTATTTGGTCCATTAAGACTGAAAAAACATTAAATCTGGTTTTGGGTATTTTGTTACGTAATATTCGACAGGTTAGGCAATCTAACAATAAAAAAAATCGTATTTCAAATCCTCTTTTGAAAAAAAAACAAAGTTTGCGGTAACTTCACAATCGTCATGTCAGAGGTTGGAGTTTAATATCGTGTTAATAAATGACAGGTATTCAAGGCCCTGACGGAGCATTTTGATTGATGTTTGATGTAATGAAACGTTTCTATAATGACAGTAAACATTAAGAAATGTTTGCCAACTATGTAATTGAGGATTTTAAATGCCTTGCTAAACCCTGAAGTTAGTTTTTAATGTAGAAATAGAAGAGTCAATATGAAGAAGTACCTAATAAAACATTTAAAGTAATTATCTCTCACTGTAAAAAAAAATGAATAATAATTTGCTCCATGTCATGGAAAACATTGAATCCGTTTATGCACATTTATATTATGCTTTTCCCTGAAGTGGAGAAACTCAGTATATATTTGTCTAATTGATATAGTAGATGCATCATAAATCATAAGGTGCGAAATTATGAAACATCAATCCATATTGCTTACTATTTAATCCGCTAGGAGCTCTGATATCATTTTATATAAAATTTAGAAGTTGTATAAGTGAAATATAGTACTACAATGAATATACAAGTAAAAACCTCTGATCGAAAATTTGATAAATTTGTCAATAATGATGGGCTACAAAAGCATAAAATCAGTAAAGTATTCGAAATATAAGACGCGAGGAAGCTATGTGCCACACTAATTGGCAGAGATATTTATCTGGTTTCTATTTTGCCAAAACTAAGTAGCAAGAAATACCATATGTTCCTCATAGTTGCGGCACAATTGCGCAAAGGATTGTGGGGTTCACTATTTGTGACATAATAAAAATTTACAGTGACATCAAATTGTTTAAGAATTTACAAATAAAGTGGATTATTTTCTGAATGATCATTTATAATTATAACGGATAATTGGACATCATAATTTTATAATCTATATAGTAATTATATTAATAATATATTCTACCCAAAAGATTTATAATTGTGAATTAAACGAATAAATAAAGTAATAATTATTCCAGAAATCGAAAGTTGAACACGATTATACTTTCGATTTTCAAATTACTTTAAATTTGAATTTCTGCCAAAACATTAAAACTTAGTTTTGAGAAAAAACAAATTCTTATCCAGTGATATAATCCGAATTAATGACATGTGAAAGTACTTTTATTTAATTCATTATTTTCTTTTTATTTTTAAGTTTAAAATAAACTTGAATTTCAATTTTTAAAATTCAGGTATTTTTGCAACAAAAAATAATTCAAGATCGTGATAATTTCTTTTCTTATTATGTGTAAGTCGAATATCAAGTATATAAATCGGTGATCCGGGATATATATTAATATCTTGTAGGAAGGTAGGTTTATAAGTTTCTAAGTAAATGGTGAAGTCTGAAAAGAGTGAAGTTCAGGTTTTGCAAGTTTTTTCTCGTACGTAAGTCCTGTGGTCAGAGCAACCTGCGGTTAAGTACCTTCGTGTAGCGTATCATTTGCTTCTGAACAATTGTAAACAAGATATAATAGAGAATAATATGTAAATACACTATGTAACTAGAGGTCGACCAAGAAGTCATGGAAATCTGAGGAGTGCGCTAGTGTCGTTGTTTATATTTTTAATAAAATAGACCACTGTCAAAAAACACAGTGTTGTTCTTTTGTTATTATCATTTTATTTTAACTTCTATATTTTTTCAATATTTCTTGCATCAGGCAACACTGAACCTGATAAGAAATCACTAATAATATACGATAATATCTTTATATTATTATTTATTGATTATTCATAATAATATTCTATAATAACAAATGCATATTAGGTTTGTTCCAAACCCGTTATTTGTAGCATCCTTTGCATTTTCATCATCCCGTGGATTTGTGAATCGTTCAAAAATCGTTTAGGACAGTTGTGACTATAACTCGTACTGTATAAAAACAAACAAAACAGGAAACCTAACAGATTGGAAACCTTCCTGTTGTTATTCGTGAGATTTGACATAACTTTGCATGTCATACAAACTAGAAATGGTTATTGTCTTAGCTCCCGACTGTACTGACTTCGGCAATACTCGGAAGTTCCGACTTTAAACGAAGCTAAGCTTTCAGTTTCTCCCGTATTCATGACTTCTTGGTCGACCTTTACCTATAATTGTTTTACACTTCTATTAAAAATTGTTTGGTTATTTAAAAATCACCTAATAGGAAAGTAAACATGCATAAAGAAAAGATGATAAGTAGATAAAATATCAACTGAAAATTCTAACGATAACTAATTTTAAAAGTAAAAAACTTTTACCTACGATTGATACGAAATGTAAACATTTTACCTCCTTTAGATTCGTCTTCTTTTTGTAGTTGTATTTATTACGCATGCGCGTTCATAATTCGCCATTTTTCGGTGCGGCAAGGAATCGAACCCGATCTTCATCCGCGTTTAAAGCTTTCTCAGGAACTAGATTTTTCCTGGGAATCTGGGAAGACGGCTTATACTCGTATAGTTAAAATCATATTTTTATGGACAACGATTTAGAATTTGTTAATCAAAATCGTCGGAACCGTTTTCGAGAAATAATTTTTTTTCACGTTTTCTTTCAGACTTTTTGGTGAGAAGCGACCCGGAAAATTTAGAGCTAAAAATGTATTTCTTAATTTCGCCTCGGGGTATGATTTTTCTAACCATGTATGCCAAATTTCCTCAAAATAGACCCAGTATTTTAAGGTACGCTCGCCTGCACAGACGACAGACGACAGAGAGACATTAAAAAAACACTTTTTAGACTCAGAAGACCTTAAAACGGTTTTAAACCAATCGAAAAATCTCCAATCCTTCGCAATACTTCCTCTTTTTATGAGTAAGAAAAAAAAAAACTAAAAGTTATTTTATATTCAATCAATGAAATATTTAAGCAGTAGAAAATAGAAAAATGGTATGTAAATACTATAAGATATTGTAAATAGCAGAATATAAGATATATAAACACACACACACACACACACACACACACACACACACACACTCACACACACATATATACATACACACACACACACACACACATATATATATATATATATATATATATATGTGTGTGTGTGTGTGTGTGTATGTGTGTTCAGTAATTGTACTATTAAGTTATACTAATGCTTTAACCAATCATAGACTTAATTTGTAATAAAGGAGATTTAAAGATTAGTCCATAATAAACAATAAATGACTATACAAGGTCGTATTTTAATTCATTGATAACACACTTCCATCAACATGTAAATATGAATGAACGAGACACGCTCTATATAAATATGAGTGAATGAAATGGAGTAATTCATTAGAACTGGTTGTAATGCAATGAGAGAAGAGTACTGTCCGTGCTATATGTAGGTAATCAGTAATCTCTGTCTAGTCAGGTGAAGTATATGAGTACCTTATAAGGAGTTAACCTACTAACAAGTAATTATTGTTTTCCTTAGCGAGTCTCCACTCAGGCTTGTACTACTTGTAGTGTCTTAAACCAACTTGTACTGCTTGTAGTGACCTAAACTCACTTGTACTTGTAGTGTTTTAAACCCACTTGTACTTGTAGTGTTTTAAACCCACTTGTACTTGTAGTGTTTTAAACCCACTTGTACTTGTAGTGTTTTAAACACACTTGTACTTGTAGTGTTTTAAACCCACTTGTACTTGTAGTGTTTTAAATCTATCTCAAGATATCCTTCACGTTTATACGTCTAGCTCAGATTCTATAATCCGTAATCGTCCATCTTTAACTATAACACTCTATAACTCTCTACATCTCCACCATCTATGGAGTAGAAATTACTTTAATCTTCTTTGAACCGATGCGTTGATTTCGTTTAGTTTGTTAACTATGTAGCTATGTACCATCTGATTTCTCCTTATTACTAAGAAAGGTATAAGAAGCGTTAAAAAGGTTTATTTGTTTATTTTTTCATTTTATTTTCATCTCATTTTCTCTTAATTTAAAAATAGAGATAAATTACGAGAAAAAAAATGAAGTGTTTTTTAAGAAAGCTTTTTTTTTGCTAGGCACAATAAAAAGAGCATTAAATTTAAGTACTAACTACACAATAGTTATGAAAGTTCGTAAGTTGTTTCCTTTGATTAGTTTACTTCGATAGTTAATTGTACCACTCTTAGTCAACATGCTAAGAATTTGAACCATGAATTAAATTCGAAAACTCAAAAATATTAAACAGATAAAACAACAATAGAAAAATATTACTATTAGAAGCGCTATACATATCAAAGGAACAAAAAAATATAAACCACAAACAGGATTCAAGAGAACTAAACACATATTACAGTGCTAATTTTAGAAATTTTTATTAAAAATTATTCCCTCTAACTCTCTTTGTAATCATATGATTGTACTCTAACACATGATTTAAAAAAGTACCTTCCCAGTGGATCATTAATTTCGTTGCTTGTTTATGTTCAAACATTATTATTTTCTTTATTCTTTTCCTGTCAATTGTATTCTCTGAAGAGTGTTCCTTATTAGCCCTAAAATTAGTGCAGTTAGTACTGGAGAGAAACTGACTTCCTTCCAAAATTAACCGACAGAACTTTTAAGGACAAAAAAGCCTTAATTGTAGTTTTAAATAAATTGGGGGAAATGTTTTTTTTTTTTTTTAATAGTTCTCTAAAGTCAAATTTCCAAAGTGGGCCAGGTTTTTTCCCTATTAAGAGTAGATAGCATGTCAAATTTAAGGAACGTTTAATGGCTAACTACCAAAAGAGTTCTTAATGCTCCTGTACCTTAGTGTTTCCCGCTTACTGGCCGTTATAAGTACATACTACGGTTGATACTAAGCTCTTCATATTCTTCCCAAAAGATATTCCAGCAACTTCTTCAAATCTTTATTAGTTATTTATGCACCTAGGGAATAATGTGACATTATTTCCCGAGTGACAGAGTTGATTCCTGAGGCAAAGCCGAAGGAACCAAGGCAACTAAATACCGAGGCGAAGCCGAGGGTATAAGCCGAGGGTATTAGACATTTTAATTCCCGAGGCGAAGCCGAGGGATTAATATCAATTAGCTCCCGAGGCGTAGCCGAGAGAGATAATTATAACTAGGGAATAATAATGCATTATTCTCGAAGTACATACAACATTTTATCTCCAGAAAAAGGGCTATATAAGATTTATTCAACAAAGAAAACATTGCATTTCTTTATTGAACGAATTTAATACAGATATAAAACAATATAAATGATTTAAAGCAATTGATAATCACTTTTAAAGTAATAAAAAAAGATAAAGTTCAACAAAAGCTAAACAAAAGTAAACAAAGCATCGTAGAATGACTCGCAATACAGCTGGGAGTTTAAAAGCAGTGCTGCCAACCTGATTTCAACAAATGCACTACGTTTGCTATTCATTCTCTACTATTTACAAAATAATTAGGTTTGCGAACGTGGATTATAATCCCGTTTTCACATTATTTTCCTGTTTTTAAGAACGGGGATGAAAATACCCACATTATTACCTATAAACTAGTCCTGAAAAGTTACTTTTCGTCCCTACTGGAGATAAAAATTATTTACTTCCTATTCGATTTAAAAACAACTTCTGTCTTTTCCCCCCCCCCCCCTCTTCTACATTTTATTGAACTTCAATACTTAATGGTACTTACAAGCATAAAATATCGAGTCGACATGAACTCTTATTCCAATTAAGTCATAAGCGTTTCAAACTCGTCTATAAAATAATAAATTAGCAATAATTGCTTTTATTCTAGTCAATTTTATTTCTTATTTCTATATACAATTGCTTCTTCCAATTTAAGATAATTTCTTTTTATCTATGTTTATAATTAAACGTCATTATGAAAGTTCGTTGGTTGATTCCTTTGATTTTTTAACTTCTTTAGTTGAGACACTTTAAGCAATTTATAATAATTAGGTTTAACACATCCTCTAAACTAAATATATTTCGCCCTCTCTCAGGGCATATTCAATCACAAATAAACGTCGAGAAAACAAGTCACATCTTAACATCACGATGATTACTTATTCGGAATGTATAATTCCATCGTCAAACAGAAAATAATTTAGATAAAACGAGTTACCGATTAATAAAATATGAACACAGTTGAATGAAAAAGTTTGAAACATAAAACAAGTAACGACATTAACGATAACCCACTGTTTAAACGTCATTCTAGCGAATCAAGATTTCTTCATTTTTAATACATACTTAACCATCTTGAGTTAAACTTAAGCGAATATCTAAGATTATTAGAAAGTATGATTATAACTTTTAAATTAATTAAACTTAATTATTTCTTGATAATTAGAGTAAAACTAGAATCATTCTTTAATTCAATAAATTACTTTGACAGCTACAATAAATAAATTTACTTTATTTTCTACCGCGAAGAAGAAATCATATTATTATAATTGAAAGTTTATTATTATATAGTTTCACTCTTCATGAATATATAATATAAATATTATTAATATTCTGCATTGCATTTTTTTAAAAAAAGTTCCGGTGGTATAGTTCTAATACTTAAAGAAAGAGTGAACGCAAAATACCGTAACTAATCAAAACATAATACGAACGCTGTCTTATCAACAATCTTACCTGCTGGTATCTTTTTACATTATGACTCTATTTACCTTGCATCATAGAAGCTGCAAGGCATTGCATCAAATTTACCTGACAGGTGTCACTGAATGTCAAAATTTCAAAGCCAATCAGTATCTGTAACAGTGAACTGAGTTCGAGCATTTCTTGTGCAATTTACGCCACTGTCAGACGCTGAACTTATGGCTTCTGATTATGCGTTACATAATGGACCTGCTTCTTGGATTGTCAGAGTCAGAGACTAATGATCCTTTCATAAAAAACCAAAAAATCTTGATATATAACTGCTACGTCGGTCATTAGACTCAACGAAAATTGTTTATAGAAGTTGAAATGCGTGTACAGTACAACCCTATAATTATTCTGAATTCGCGGAAAGGTTCTGCTCCTAAAACTGTGGTCTAGATCCGCCCCCGTTGGTACTACATACAATCACTTCTAAAATTACCTTTTTTTTTAAATTTTAATATTGTTTCAGAATATGATATGCTATTATAAATTTATAATACGCGCATTGCAATAATAGTGAAATAATGATAAAAAAAAGTCTGAATTCGGGGTGTTCATATGAAAAGGTCAGTAATAATTATAGCAGATTGAATTAATTTTTCTCTTAATGAGCGAATTTTCGAAGAAAATTAAGCTATTGCAATGGCTCAAAATTTTTGTAATGAGACTTTTTGAATAATTTTTTCATGGAAATCCGTTTCATGCCATTCTGAATCGGTCCCTAAATGTTAACACTTTTTTTTATGTATATATGTATATTAGTGTCACTCCAGACGATATCTCCCCTTAGGATGCATTTAAAAATTTCAAACAAATTTTAAAATGTCAATGATGTCAAAAGAAAGGATGAGTTCGCTGGCCAGAATTTTTGGTGTTCATTTAGGGGTCACGTTTTGTCAATTTAGGGTCAAAAATAGCATAAAATAGTGTTTTTTCCATTTTACCCCCCTTTTAAATGAAAATATGATAAAATTGTACATAACAACAATAACTTTACCCTTAAAGAGCTTTCCAACAATGTGCATCTTGATGGGTAAATAGTATTTTGACTTTTGTACCTCGTACTGTGTGTACCAAAATTATTTTTATTTTGTATTTATTATGAGCACCCTAACCATATCATTTCCAACCCTCCCCTTATCAAAGAATGAACCCCTAAACATAAAAAAGTTAAAATTTACTCAACTTTGGGGGCTTATAACCCTACACTTGTAGTTCAGATCAAAAAACTTCATATTATTAGGGAACCACCTACAAAGTGTCCTTTACAAGATAGCATACATTTTATTAGGTTTGGTCTTCACGTAAAAAAGAACACGTTGATACTTTTATGGGACCAAAAATGGGCTAATTATGACCTACTATACTAACTTTATTAAAATCTTGCTAGTTTTTAAGGAATTTTTTGCTCATTTCCTTTCTGAACAATTCACCCCTCACTCCCATATCCAAGATCCTAACCACTCCCAAAAAGTAATAGAAGACTTATCCATTCCTTTACAACTATCCCCTCCCCCAAAGTGTTTCCACCCCTCCGATGTACGGTACATAATACAAAAGCTCCCTTCCAATAAAGCTCCTGGTTATGATTTAATTACTTCCTATGTCCTCAAACACCTTCCAAGAAAAGCAGTCCTTTACCTAACCTATATATATAACGCCGTCCTTAGAACTACGCATTTCCCAATCCTATGGAAATTCGCCAAAATTATCATGATACCCAAACCCCATAAACCAACTCATTTACCTTCTTCCTATCGTCCTATCAGCCTCCTCCCTATACTAGGAAAAATCCTTGAAAAGCTTCTCCTTCGCCGCATAAACCCTTTGATAGAACCCCTTAAAATTATTCCAGATCACCAGCTTGGCTTCCGTTCCCGTCATTCCACCATCCAACAGTGTCACAGAGTTGTAGACGTAATTTCCTCTGCTCTTGAGCAGAAAAAGTATTGTTCGGCTGTCTTCCTAGACGAAGCCCAGGCTTTTGATAGAGTTTGGCATGTCGGCTTACTTTGGAAGCTCAAGAGTATTCTTCCCTTCACCTATTACCTCATCCTAAAATCCTTCCTGGAAAACCGTTCCTTCCAAGTATCCTACAACTCCTCGACTTCTTCCATCTTTCCTATAAAAGCAGGGGTGCCCCAAGGTAGCATTTTAGGTCCTATCCTTTATTCCATCTACACTTCCGACGTTCCCCAGCATCCTACAACAGTTCTTGCTTCCTTTGCCGACGATAAGTGCATCCTATCCTCACACAAGTCACCACGTACAGCTTCCGACCATGTCCAACAACACCTTACACTTCTAGAAAACTGGTTTAAAAAATGGCGGATCAAGGTAAATGAAACCAAAAGCTCTCACGTGACCTTCGCTTTAAGGCACGGTATGTGTGAACCAGTAACCCTGAACCAAATCCCTATTCCTCATTCCAGTTCCGTCCGCTACCTGGGGCTATACTTAGATCGTCGTTTAACATGGGCACAACACACTAAACATAAACGTCAAACATGCAATACACGCTATAAACTTTTACACAGACTCTTACATAACACATCTAAACTCAACATGCAAAACAAAGTACTCATCTACAACACAATAATAAAACCAACATGGACATACGGCATTGAACTCTGGGGTTGCACCAAACCTTCCAATTCCTATCGAATCCAATCTCTCCAATCCAAAATCCTAAGAAAAATAGCTGACGCTCCTTTCTATGTTTCTAATTTCGTCCTTCATAATGACCTCAAAGTACCCTTTGTCCGTGAATTAGCCATCTCCAGATACAAATCCTTCCACAATTCCCTTTCCGACCATTCCAATCCTCTTGTCCACAGCCTGTTTTCCATATCCATTCCTGACAACCCTCCTAGACGCCTAAGAAGACAGTGGCCACGTCACCTCTTAGATCACTAAATTATATTTATTTCATTTGAATTAACTTTATTAATTATCATTATATCTCAGAATATAAATTGTATCGATTCAGTAAGTGCTATCACTGGATAGTTCCTTACATCTTGCCATACACCTACTTTTACATCTGTATTGCTTATAACAATTATGTATTGTAGTTGCAATAATCAATTAAAAATTAAAAAAAAAAAAAAAAATAGTTTTTAAGATATGTTGGATCGCACAAATTAAGCGGCAGAATGACAGACCGACAAACTGACGGACAAACTAACGGAAGGCAAACACGGAACCAAAAATTTTCCCTGAAGTGTAAAACGGATTTATATCGTGGAATTTTTAAAATTGAAGGCATAAATAATTTGCTTTCTACTGAACGATCACATTAGTGCAGTTACCTTTGGTAAGAGGCACTTCTTTAGATTGTTACTCCCTTTATAAACAAAACAGAGAGGGGTAACAACCCAAAGAAGGTGTATGGCATGTTCTTCTTTAGACTGTTACTCCCCTTATAAAAACGGACGTGTGACGTGTGATATTCCTTTGTCCCCAACTAGACTAAACATCCCTTTAACTTAATAGTTATTTAGTGATACTCATTTATATTTAAAAAAAACCTAGGGGAGTAACAATCTAAAGAAGTACCTGGTAAGCTACAAAAATAATGTAGAATGGCCGCATTGCAGCTGTGCTAACTCCTTTGAACATCTATTAAGCAGTTGTACCGTTAATGAACAAAATTTGGATCCGCGTGACTATTAGTCTACTCATTATAGGTTCGCTATTTTAGCGATTATATTTTAACAGTTCTAGACGAATCTAAGGCCTTCTTACAATTAACTACAGACTATGGATAATGTACGTCTACGTACAACTAATGTCCGTAACTGTTTTGAGTAAACTATTGAGACTATGAATGTTTGTGAGTATTTAAAAAAGTAGAGCTTATAATCGACTTTATCGACTTATTTCACGGAGTAAATAATTCACTGAAATTGCTTCGTGCGTAATAGAGCTAAATAAAAACTTAAGTAATTACGAAGTTAATATCTGAATTCATCATAAATTCATTGAGCTAACGGCATCATCCAGATCAATAAGGAAGCAATAAGCAATACTGGATGTAATAGAAGTGCATGAAATGTGAACAAATTATGGAATGAAAGGTTACCGTGTCTTTATCTCGTTCGAATGCGAGAAGGTAGTAAAATAATCTGCTACAAGTTAAACAGGTAGAACTAATTTCTGCTCTGATGATAATGGAGTAAGATGTAGAAACAATGCACTTGTACAGTTGGTTTATCAAGATGGAACGAAATGTTTGCGTTTATTGCCTCAGCAATTATTTAGCTGTGAAGGAACATTAAATAAAATTGGTTTTTAATTTTATAAATTGATCAATCAATTCAATCATTTATTCTGTTCTAGAATCAAGTTTAACAAATTCAATACAAACAATTGTCCTATTTTTTTCTTCTTCTAAGTAACCTGAAGGTAACGGAAGCTATGTGATCGTTCCGAAGAATGCATTTTTTTTAGGTCTTTGATTTTAAAAAATTCCAGACAAAAATCCGTTAAACATCAGAATTTTTTTTTTTTTTTTTTTTGGATCAGTGTCTGTCAGTCTGTCAGTTAATTTTTGTGAACAACCAACATTGAAATATTTATGATATCATAAGTAACCAATTTTTGGTCCCATATAAGTTTTAATCTTTTGCGACTATTCGTTTCTCCTCCATATGCGCACAAACATACATTTATTTACATCTATAACATCAATTATCTGATTTTTATGAAATTTGGATGGGTTGTCCTGCAGATGCTCACAGATTAATTTTAACCGTCTGCGCTCTTTAAATTTTGGAGTTAAATATATTTTATCTACTTGCGGCAGTAAAATGCCTCATTATTGAACCGATTTCGGGCAGAGAAATGTAATTTTACTGCCTAGGCAGTAAAATTTATTTTACAGCCTAGGCAGTAAAATTTTTACTTTTATAATGTTGACAATAACATTTTATACTATTATCTCTATCTTATTACATTTTATATTATAGTTTAATAAACAGTATTTAATAAATAAATGTTTTAATTTTAAAATAATTTTTTTATATTTTGTAATTATGTTAAATACGTCCAATGAAGAGTAGATCTTTAATTAAAAGAAAGCAGAGTCACTGGCCACACTGCCGCGTCATGTAAACATCCAACATCTATTATTATTGAACTCATTCTAGATTAGACTAGCTACTATTCTTGATTTTTTCATTAAACAGTAGGAGACATTTTTAATACTTTTAGTAATTTGCTAATAAAGAAAAAATTATATTTTTTCTTGCGTGCATTATTCATTCGGAAGATTGATTGTAAACGTGAGTTTATAGATTCAGTTTGCTATTGTTATTATTCCCAAGCTTCCTATTTGATATCTTTATAAACATTAATTTTAGTTGATACTTATGTTATAATCTTATTAATATGACATAGTAATTAACTTTTTTAATATAACATATTAATAAAGATCGTATTTTAGCAGTTTCATTTTTCGGCCGCCCGTACATAAAATATTGTTTGCAACAAGGCAGCAAGGAAACATTTCTGACTCGTTTATTTATTGCCTGTCTCGGCAGTCAAATAGGTAAATTACCTGCCTCGGCTTCGCTTTGGCAGTTAATTATCATGGCCTGTCCTCGCCTTCGGCTTGGAGGCTAATCTAATCATTCGTTAGTAAAATTCTATTTTGCTGCCTAGTTACATAAATAACTATTTCTTGTGTTTGCGCCAAAAAGGTTTTTAATACTGCTAAGTCTCATGTTTCTATCTATTTTGATTAAAAAGTTATTGGAACCATAAAGAATACAGAGCGACTGACTGACTCAGGAACGAAATTACAACGATTTCTTTTGTTTTGGTTTTACCAACGAAACCCTAAAAATTACACTATATTTTGCGCATTAGTTGTTTAAATGGCAATAAGGACGAACTAGTAAATTACATACTTTTACTTAGAGGAAAAAGAAAATTTTCAATGTCAGCGTCAATTTAAAGCGGACTATGAATCCGATCCAGTCACGCGACATTCATTAGCCGGACTGAGTGGAATAAGGTTAAATATCTTGTAAGATGTAAAAGGTAAGATATACAAGGTGACCTTTATACATCGTGCTACTTCAGTAGCATTTGCTACTTGGTGTATTTTGCTATTTATAAGTTTATAATTAAAAACAACCTTTTCCGGCAACGCTAAAAAGCTTTTTAAAAGGGTAGATGTCCCAGTAACCGAAATAAGGTGATCTCGGTAAACCTTTATAGTCGAGGAGATCGCGTGCGAAAAAGTGTCTGACTAAAATCAAGCTTGAATTTTGTTTATAAGTAAATCTTTTAGTGCCTTTTAAGAATGGGGTCGGCTAAGTTCGTCTACGAGACATAGCTTGACAATAGCCATTTGAAATAAACAAACCTGTGGAGACCGGGTATGTCCCGCCCTTTTTGGTGGACAATGTGATTTTCATGATCCTGATTACGAATATTGTTAGACAAAAATCAATTTGATGGTAGTTTATCACTTAATAGGTGATCTCTTTGATTTGGAGTAAAGATTTTTGGATTTTTGTCTTACTAACCTATAATAACCGACGGGACAAGGCCCTTCTCCACCGGTTTGTTTTTTTCAAATGCCTATTGCCAAGCTATGTCCCGCAGACGAACTTATCCGACCTCTTATTCTTAAAAGGTACCAAAAGATTAAATTATACACATTCTAGCTTAATGCTAGTCAGACACACTTTAGGCGGCTTTCACATAGCATGCGAGACCGAGCGAGGCCAATTCCGCTAGAGAAGCAAATACATGTATTAGCATGGGTCTATGCACATTGAACGCTGAAAGAGACCGGGCCGAGCGAGACCGACCCGACTGTGGTGTTGTTTTCAAGCGTTTTTGTTTGCTAAGCGTTTTTGGACACCGAAAACGCTGAGCTAACAAAAACGTCCGAGTCAGCTCGGTTTCGCTTGATATTTAAAGTGAATAGCCCCATGCTAATACATGTATTTGCTTCTCTAACGAAATCGGCCTCGCTCGGTCTCGCACGCAGTGTGAAAGCCGCTGAAAATTATTCAATTAAAGAACTCAAGAATTTTCATAATTCTCAATAACATGATTTATATAGAAACGTTTTTCTGTTAAAAAAAAAAATAGTTTCTAGGAATGAACATTATTTGAGTTCTTTATTCGGCCACCAGAAAGTTCCAACTTACAAAAATAAAACCGTTTTCACCTGATTTCCTGTTCCTGACTCTCAAAGGTTTTTTTTTTTCTTTTTTTGTACAACATGGACAAAAAGGCAAACCTCAAGAGGCCAAAAGGATTTTAGAGGAAACAGTAGCGGTCAGCTTAGTGAAGAAAACATTCAGTATCTAGGCGAAATGATGGGGAATGACGCATGTCATCCGGAACCATTGAGGCGACAACTCGACGCGCTCTTCTGATTCCACTGCTGGTTCGGCTTCACAAATCAGGATACATACTGGCTTGTAGCGCTGCTTTTACCAGAAAACTAGAAAACTGTTCTGACTCTAAAAACTGACCCATTTGTGCCCAACGAGTTTTAAAAACAAGAGAAATTGAAAGACAAACTTACTGTAAACTAACTGAAGAAGAGAATATTACAGTAAATTATTACGAGTTAAAATTAAAATAAATATCTAAGTTAATAAATTTATAAAAAATAAAAATAAAATCTCGTAGGGCAATTATTATTTTTTACGTGACCTCTTATTAGAAGAGTCAGTAATTATGTACTCAAAATTATTTTTTAAAAATACTACTTTATTAAATAATAATTAGACAAACATTGAATCAATAGAGAGTCATACATTTGTTTTTGTTTTTCCTGTTAACCTTCCTAAAAACACAAACTCCATTAAAATGCTATCAAATTTTGGTAATTTTCTTTAATAAAATTTGTACTCATTATGTTCAAAACTTATATAAACAAATTAGAGAGGTGACACAAAGTACAGAATAAAAGAAAAAAATAGGTATAACAATTTAAAATTACCATAATCAATTTTAACATATCTATTTTAGCTATTAAAATGAATATGATCAAACTTGTCTAAGAACAGACAAGTACCGTTTTGGCAATAATACAGCCGTCTTAAAAAGTTTGCGAAGTTTTCTTTCTCATTTTGGGATGTGTCCTTAGTCAAATAACTGGTCTGCTACCAAAATTCTTCTAACATATAACATAATAATCCACCTCAAACCACCTCTATCAATCTCTAACAACCTTTAACCATCTTTAACCACCTCTAACAACCTCTAACCACCTCTATCCACCTCTAACCATCTCTAACCACCTCCAACCACCTCTAACCACCTTTAACTATCTCTAACCCCCTCTAACAACCTCTAACCACCTCTATCCACCTCTAACCATCTCTAACTACCTCCAACCACCCCTACTTCACTTCAAGGATGTTTGCCTCTATCGGATGTGGGGTAAGACACTTTTTCAATCATTAATAATTTTTCATGTTGTATTCAATACAATACAAATTGTAAGAAATTGCTGAACCTGAATCAGTCTTTCTCCTTTTCTATAAAGAGAAAGTAAACTTGCAAGGATAGAAAAGATAACATACAAACTAAAATTGGATATTTTGAGAGGCTACAATTTTTCTTGGGATATTATTTCCTTTTGTATTGATTTCTTCTGAAAGTGAATATATATTAATGAATTTAAACTTACCACAAAATAAGGATGTGGAGGAGTATGTGGCGGATAATGATGACGACCTAGCCAAGAATCAACCATGTTTCTCTTTGAAGAGTCGTGGCGGAAGGGAGGCGTAGGAGGTGGCGACGAGGGCTGGTGATGACGTCTCTTACAGGACACTGGAAGAGACACTAGTGTGGCCAACAGGTGCAGGCAGGTCGACACTAGCAGACCTACTCCACACCACTGACCCGCCCACAGACCCCAACCCTGCAAACAGAAACAATAAAATTGTTAAGTATAACTTAAGAATACACTTAAAATAGAAAGTGCTTCAAGACACAAAGATTTCACTTTAAGCCCACGACTTGGTATTAATTTAATATTCACAAGTTTGAGGGGGTTTTAAGTTTATTTAAAGGATACTTATTAATTCAATATGTCTCTTTGCCATACTTATTTGCAACAATAGTCATTTATGTTACTGGGCAGCGAAATGGAATTTTTCTGACAATTTTTTAAGCTTATGTTCCGAGCTGAAGACGAGGATAGGCTAAACAAATTTACTGACGAGACGAAGCCGAGACTAAGGTGTAAATAAAGCAGGTGATCTTTAAACGAATCAGTATTTTTTCTTTGCTGCATAGTTACATACAATATTTTATCTATTATCGACAGAAAAATTACACTAAAGATTTTACCATTATATGTTTTAAATGTATTTTCAAAAAAGGTATAAATATTTAGCTTAAATATATAAAAATGAACATTGTGGGAGAGTTCATAACCTGCGATGTAGTAACCTTTTCTTAAAATTTTTGCGTCTGTTAGTTATTTTGCTGAAACTTTGAACTTTTGCTCACACTTTGATATTTTGCTGACACTTAATTATTCGGATGCGTGTTTTTTTGACATGTTGCAAAAGAATCAAGAAAATTGACATACAGTATACAACAATGCTTATTTTTGTTGATACATATATGTATAGTTATAAAATAAATTCCCCAGATATTTTACATCGCGAATCAAGTATTAGCGTAAATAAATTGATGGTATCTTTTAAAATTTAAGATACTTCCTTATTTAAGGACAAAGTGTTTCAGAGGTATACTTTACAGCATTCATTAGGTATATCCTAAAGCCAATCAGACAAACAGTTGGTTCTAGTCTGCAGCTCCAAGCTCTTTTTAGATTATGAAAAAAAAAAAAAAAAAATACTTTAATCATTTATATTTTTTTGCTATTCTTTCTTCCTATTAAGGCTGTATGAACAATTTTACATTCTTAAATGTTAATCGTCACGGAATACACTTTTGTAAGCAAAATTTGGGGTTTGTGGGGGAGAATTTCGGGATGAAAGTTAAAAATTCGTATTTACAGACCCAAAAAAACCATAAATTAGCCCAATTATTTTATAAGTTTAGTCTATACTTCCGTACTGAATATTATTCTATATTATATTATAACCCCTCTGTATCTCTTCACCTATTGATCCTAGCTACATAATGAATACCTATGACTAAATGTATAGATACTTACATAATAAACAATTTTTACTTGAACATTTACAAAAAAATTTATTTTAGACGCTATTTTCCAAGATGGCGGCTTGAGCACAACTTTTTTTTCGGGGACTTTATAGGATTTCAATCAGGATGCCCCAGAGATAATTTGTACAAAGTCTCTTGCTTGTATGACACATTTTTTTCAAAAACATAAAATGACTTGTCTATAAGCCATGTCTTTCTTATTCCTGTCGGAGTATTCTTTACTCTTTATGAGCCATAAACAGGGGAAACTCTGATATAAGTCTATAAATTCTGTCATGAACTCGCGAGGACCTTTACAGGATGCCATGATCACACGTACAAGAAGGACAAAAACTATCTTAAATCAATGAACGCAAATTCCACCGCAAATTGATTCAAATTGTAACGACAAATTCCTGCAAGTGTTTACATGTTCCAACTTGTCGTTCGATTTGGAGAAATTGACACCAATCATCATTCAATTCCAATTCCAATAAATCGCTACAATGTTCTGTATACACACAACGATAAATTGTAACGATTCAGTCGTTACGATAAATTGCAACGATTTATCGTAGCGTGTAATCCTGGCTTGAAAGGAATAATAAAGATCATTAACGATACCGACTAAATGTATAATGCATTCTTTAGTAAGGGAATTGCACAATACAATCTAATCACTCAACTTTACTTAAGAAGAATATAGCACAAAATTACACGGAAAAGTGACAATTGTGAATGATTCTACAAGAGAAAGTATTTATAAAATAGTTATTATAGTAATGACCCTCATACTGAAAAAAGATGAATGGAGAAGCGGAAACAGACTTGACAATGAAAATGAAGTAACCTCAATGAAAGTGACCTTAGTGAAAAAACAGTTGAGAATAAATAAATTATTCTAATGTTTCCTCTGACAATAGTAATTGCATAGTTTTGAAGTGTTAAGATAATTTGAGTAAAATAACAATCTTCCGCACTTGTAAAAAGTATAATGTATACTGCGCGTACAAGTAATTAATCAGTAAATAATACATGTAATAAAAAATATCATTTTACACTCTCTTTAACATGTTATTAGGCTTTTATATGGAACTAATTTTACTTTTTAGGGTTTTGAGGTCATCCTAGAAACCCTTAGGCTTTTGTTACTTCGTCCGTCCGTCCGTCGCATCTTAGAGTATTTCTCCCGACCTACTGTAGCTAGAGAGTTGAAATTTGGTATACAATTTAAGCTTTTTTGCCCAAAAACAGGAAAAATATTGCGAACTTAAATACTCAAAATTTCTTGCTGATCGCAATATTTTGTAAAGAAATAACACAAACTGTCTCTCCACGTGAAGTAAAAAACTTTAATAAAAATCCCGTCAAGTACTTGCAAGCAAGTTACTACAAGGGTTTCTTCGGTCATAAGAATTGATTATAATTATATATTTTTTTAAACAAAAACATCTATTGTTAAGTTTTAAAAATCAAGATGTGCATATATTATTTTTCTTTATTATCTTCGGTATGCGCTTATTGAATTCTTTTAGGGGTAAAATGGCCGCCAATTTGGAAACCAAATATATTTTTGTGAACTAAATTTCAATACCTTTCAAATGATACCCAACTTCGATTTTTCAAATCACAAAAATTTTTGGGCCCCCTAGTTACGCCCCCCTAAAAATTCTAAAATTTTACTTTTTTTAAATCAACTCCAGGAAATTTTATTGGACTACAGAGATTTATATTTATGTATTTTTTCCTTATTGTAGGACCTATTCTAATGGGGTAGTGCAGGGGGGGTAAATTTTGGGTTTGTTTGAATTTTTTGGGGGGTAAAATGGCCGCCATTTTGAAAATGCGATACATATTTGTAATCTACATTTCAATACCTTTGAAATGATACCCAACTTGAAAATTACAAAAAATGTAAAATATTGCGCGGTGATCGCAATTGATCGCAGATCGCAGAAATTTGGAGTGTTAAAGTTCGCAATAGGTTTTCTGTTTTTGGGCAAAAAAGTTTAACTTATATACCAAATTTCAAGTCAATAGCGTCAGTAGGTTGGGAGATATAATCCAAGTTGCGACGGACGGACGGACGAACTACCAAAAGCATAAGGGTTTCTAGGACGACCTCGAAACCCTAAAAAGCAGCTTTCAGCCTTCAAAAGGCCATCATCAGTGCCTAAGAGTCTCACGTCGATCTCCGACATAAAATGACACCTCTCGCCAGAAATGTGTTTCTTCCACAATAGGCACTGATGAGGCCTTTTGAAGGCTGAAAGCTGTTTTTTATTAAAGTTTTTTACTTCACGTGGAGAGACAGTTTGTGTTATTTCTTTAAGATGACCTCCACAGACGTTCCCATATCCAGCATTATTTTATATTTTTTTTTGTAATTTTTGATTGGGGTATCATTTCAAAGGAAATGTAGTTGTAGGAAAGGTTTCTTTTTTAGTTTGCCAAGTTAATTTTTATTAATGCTTTTAGTTAATTTAGTTTATCTTTGTTACTATGTTTTCAATTTGTTAGGTTATGCTTTGTTGCAGGATTTTTAAATTAGGTTATTTGTATCGTAATGTTATAGTGTTTTTAATAAGTACCTGAAGATCATCACAGTATTGAAATACGTATAGTATTTTAATTTAATTATTTAAAGCAATTCTGTGATTATAGAACTAAAGTTTAAATTAAATTTTAATTACTATTTACAAGAGGAGAAAGAAGTAGAAAAGTAGACTTCAGCGCCGGGACTCGAACCACGGACCTCTCCATATTTCCACCTCTAACCACCTCTAACCACCTCTAACCACCTCTAACCACCTCTAACCACGGAGCTCTCCATATTTCCAGTGCAGGTGCTCTACCCAATTTTGCTACACAGAAGAATAATTTCCTCTGTCGAAGAGAACTAAAGTCTTGATTTCCTGTTATTAGTTTATAATGTGGGAGTTCTATAAAGTAACAAGTGATACCAAAAATAAAGTTGAATTATTTTTAAAGTTTTATGATTCAATTGTTAAACAGTATAATTCAAAATATTTTTTTTTTTATAATTCAGAAATCACGTTAGGACAATAATAACACATATTTTTTGTACTTTCTTATGTTTTTTATGAATTACTTTAATTGTATTAAATATTATAGTTAACTCATCACATTCTTTTTATTATATGAAAAGTATTTTTTTTTTTTTTTTTTTTTTTTATGAGAATAAAATTAATATGAATTATACAAAGTACAATGAACATGAAGTCACATTAACCTGGTTTAGAAAACCCAACAGAACATCTTATTTCTGATGATAAAACTCCGTTATGTGAACATATGAAAAGAAGATGTCTAAAGTATTATTATATTAAATTTACATAAAGAATGGTTTACAGAGTTCCATTATGTTTTAAGTTTTATGACTTTACCGTCACTTTAAAAAAAAAAAAAAGTTATAAGAATATATTTAAAATCCAAATTTATTTCAAATGTCAAATCAGTAAAAAGTTGAATATGACAATAATAAGGATTAAGGTTATCAAAAAAACCGTTTTGAAATAAAACTCTAAAAAAATGTAAAACCTTTTAAACGTGACATCATTTGAAGATTAGGAAAATCTTTTGTAAGATTCATTTAAAAATATATTTAAATTTGTTCCTGCAACACCCGAGAGGCGTAAAAAAAATTAATAAAATTATTATATTACAATGTTTTTATTTATTTTTATAAATAAATATTACAATGTAAATGAATAAAACTAAATGTAAACTCATCAGCTTGGTATTTAATAAAAACAACTAATTCTGTAATCATAGAGAACTTGAAATATTTGTTTTATACCAGGTGCAACACATATTATCCAATCATATATGGACACTAATAAATTCGACGGTAGTTATAGACCGTTTGATCTTATATTAAGTTGTTTCTAAATAAAATGTGACTATAGTAGTAATATTTTAGTTAATTAAAACATCACATTTTTAGTTAATTTATAATAGTACTAATAAAATAGTACTAAAAATAGTATAGTTAATAAAATTAGTAGGTATATGTGTTACATATTATTGAGCCATGATCTTTAGCCATCTTTTTTTAACCAAAGAGATTTCGCAGTAATGTAGGCAGACTCCTATTATTTCAAAAATAAGATTAAAGAAAGGAACAAGGTTTAAACTGAGCTGGGTTTAAATGTAAACTGAACTGGGTTTAAATGTAAACTGAGCTGGGTTTAAATGTAAACTGAGCTGGGTCTAAATGTAAACTGAGCTGGGTTTAAATGTAAACTGAGCTGGGTCTAAATGTAAACTGAGCTGGGTCTAAATGTAAACTGAGCTGGGTTTAAATGTAAACTAAGCTGGGTTTAAATGTAAACTGAGCTGCGTTTAAATGTAAACTGAGCTGGGTTTGAATGTAAACTGAACTGGGTTAAAATGTAAACTGAACTGGGTTTAAGTGTAAACTGAGCTGGGGCTAAATGTAAACTGAGCTGAGTCTAAATGTAAATTGAGCTGGGTTTAAATGTAAACTGTGCTGGGTTTAAATGTAATCTGAGCTGGGTCTCAATGTAAACTGACCTGGGTCTAAATGTAAACTGACCTGGGTCTAAATGTAAACTTAGCTGAGTTTAAATGTAAACTGAGCTGGGTTTAAATTTAAACTGATCTGGGTTTAAATGTAAACTGATTAAAAAATAGGTAAATTAAATTAAAAAAATTGGAACAAATATAATTTATTATAAGTTACTTACTCAATATCGAAATATAAAATGCACCTTTATCATTCGAGTTCTTTTCAATATGTCTATAATAATTTATAAATGTATAATAATTCATAATAACGTATGCTTTGATATACTAATTTTTAATTAATATGCAATTATAGCTTTCACTATTTAATAGTTTAGCACCGAACATTGAACATGACCACTGCTTGTAGTAAACTGGTATTTTAAATCAAATTTACCTTTAGTAGAGAGAAATCTTACTCTATTAAAAAAGCTAAAGGATTTAATAATTACTTAATTCTTAAAACATAAATATATGCATTATAATTTAGATGCAACTCGTTAAAAACAAAACTTTGTATAATGAAGAATTTGCTAGAAAGTTAATTCACAATAATTCAGAAAGGGATTGGAGGTGGTTAGAGATGGTTAGAGATGGTAACAGGGGGTTAGATATAGTTAGAGGTGGTTAGAGGTGGTTGGAGATGGTTAGAGGTGGTTAGAGGTGGTTGGAGGTGGTTGGAGATAGTTAGAGGTGGTTAGAGATGGTTAGAGCTGGTTAGAGGTGGTTTGAGGTGGTTAGAAATGGTTAGAGGAGGTTAGAAGATAATTCACTTTAATTCAGAGAGGGATTTGGATTAAAAAAAAAAAAACAGCATTTCATCGCGGAATTGATTCCATCTTTCCATCTCTATATTATATATAATTTAGCATGAAATATATATAAAAAAAAAGGAATGGTTAGAGATGAAATCAAAGTCACGTGAATTTTTAATGCGTTGATTATTTTAATATGCCTATCACCATCATCAGGAATCATCACGTGTTAATAATATATATCTCTAATATATATAAATTTTTTTTAAATGCTTCACTCTATGTAATTATGTTAGTTCAATCCAATCATATTTTTTAGATTAGGAAGGTCACGTTCAGGACTTTGTATATTATAGCTGTTTAAATTACGTGTTATTCTGAGGCTTTAATATACGTGAGCAGATCTGACGAGACGAATAAAAAAAAAAATAATAATAAAAAACACTTT
>KZ651465.1:536264-548764 GCA_001010745.2 Gerris buenoi | reverse complement strand
GAAAATCAATGAGTGATTTAAGTGATTATGAAGAATACGAGGAGAATAATACGCCTTCCGAAATAATTAATTCGGCACAAAATACAACTAACGAATTGATGTCATCTTTATCAAAAGAGAAATACTGAAATACGAGCTTACATACAGGAAGTTTATTATTTTTTTCTGCATTTATTATTAAAATCTAACAATCGTAGATAAAGTACGGTATGCAACTCGTGCGAAAACGGCATTTTGCATTGCTCGTGTGGTTTTACTACCCTCGCTATCGCTCGGGTGCAAACTTCGCACTCGCATGCGAAATGCTACTTTCCACACTCGACGCGTAATGCACTATTACGTTGAGCTTACTGTCTGGTAAGCATGAAGCTAAGTCGACTCCGACTTAAAAATTATCATCAAAACTTAAAATTTAACTAGATATAGACAGACTAAGTAAAATTATTAAAAATTTATTGCAAATTAGAATTAAAATGTATACGATTCTTTATTAATAGTCACTTAATTCATACTTAATATGACCATTTGTATAAATTTCAATTTAAATTCTATACTAAATTTATAAATTTTATTAAAATCAAATGATAGGTGAAGTATTTGAAGTATCATATAAGTATGCTAGCATTTGACTTCCATCCAAAATTTGAACTTACTGTCTGGTAAACATGTTGCTAAGTCGACATCGACTTGAAAATAATCACGAAAAACTTAAAATTTGTCTTGATATTAGGTTTGTTCCAACCACTCTTTTAACTGGTTGGAACTGTCTGACGCATGTGCAACGGACCACAATTGACCATTTTTCGCTAATGCGCATGCGTCGTACAGTTGGAAACTAGTTTGGGACTAGTTTGAAGTGTTGTTGGAAAAAGCCTATAGACAGACTAATTGAAGTATTGAAAAATAGTTTACCAATTAGAATTAAAATGAATACGATTATTTATTAATAGTATTAATTCATACTTAATTATGACCATTTGTATAAATTTAAATTCTATACTAAATTTATAAATTTTTATTAAAATCAAATGAGAAGTATTTGAAAAAAAGCATAAAAGTGGGCTAACATTTGATTTTAATCCAAATTTAATCATAAATCTCTCTAGCAGTTTTCAAAATATGGGTATGTCGGAATATAATGTTAACAGAATTAACATATTCCGTAGTTAAGCACGGATATATCTGGCTTAGTACCTAATTTTATAAGAAGGCTTGCACTTGGATCAGTGTAGCACGAATACGCATCTAGTCTTATCTTGATTACCTAAACCTAGACCTACTTAAAACAATAATAATTGTCTTTGGGTTTGTTTTTTGTTTTCTTGTTTTTCGGTTTCATGTGCTGTTTAATAGAATAATTTGAATGTCCGTCCATTGTTTGTTTCTTTATATTGTCCATTTATCCTACTTCGAACAAGATTTCACTCAATTTGTGCATTTATTTTCGTCTTATATTCAATTTCTTAACTAATTCATTTTTATTGTATGAAAGTTTTCTTTTTTGGAATGAAAGTACTTCGAGAGGATTATATGTTTATTTTATTTAGAGCTTTCACCAAGAGAACCTGAACTTCATCAGTGATAATTTTTTTCTTTGCTTCCAAGCCTAACGAAGATAACGGAAGCTATGTGATCGTTCTGAAGAATGAAAAATTTTTAGGTCTCCGATTTCAAAAAATCCAACACAGAAATCCGTTTCAGACATCAGGTCAGGGATCATTTTTGTTTCCGTGTCTGTCTGTTTGTCTGTCGCTCAATTTTTGAGAAAAAACAAACCTTAAGAACTACACGTGTGATTTTAGTGGAATTTAGATGGTAGATCATGCTTAGCCCATCTTTGGTCCCATATAAGTTTCAACCTTCTGCGCCTATTTGTGTCTCTTCCACATGCAAACAAACATACATTCATTGCACCTAGAGCTTCATAAGTACTTATCTGATTTGTAAGATAGGTAGCGTAGCCGCGGCGGTTAAACCACTTCTGCTCGACCATCACTGCATTATTGAGTGGAACGAGATGGGGTTCGATTCCTCGGTGTGACACTCTGATTTTTATGGCTCACTATTGATCACATCATACTCACTTCGGCGGTACAATGTACATATGAATGATGTGTGAAGTGGCTGCAACTCTCCACCACGGGGCATACAAAGGGCCTGAGTGATGGCCTAATTGCAAGGTTCGAACAAGTGGTTCGTCCTACCCGTTCTAGTAGCAAGTACTAGACTACTACTACTACTATCTGATTTGTATGAAACTTTTATAATTTATTGAAAGTAACGCAGAGAGCCCCAGATTAATTTGATCAACTTATAGCTTTATTGCTGCTAATGTAATGTTATAGATACACTTAATAGATTAAATATGAACTTATCCAATAAGTCATGAAAAAAAAAGAAATGTTACAAAAATTTTCTGCAATTTATTTACTGCTTCAAACTAAGCAGCACGGCCTTAAAGTTGTCATATTTTTTATCTTCTTTCATGGTAAAGTATAATAGTATTCTATGATATAATAACAAAATTGTTTTGACTTAATTTATTACTTCAATTACTTGTCTATAATTAATTAATTAAATCCTTACTGAATAAATATTTATTAATGAATTAATAAACAAACAAATGACCGGAATGAGATGAGAAAATGAACCTATATAAATATATTTTATAACCTATAAAATTTTGTAACCATAAAGTATATATATGTATATATACAAAAGTAACGTTAGTAATTTTCTACTAACTGAGATAATCATAATAAAAATTGATGAGTTATAAAACTTTTTATTCGATTAAAATTCCAAAGTTGGTATGAAGTTCATTAAAAAATTAATTCCTTAAAATCTTGTTCATTTAGCTACATGATTTAATTTTAGAAATAAATGCAATATAATAAGCTATAAGCTTTAGGACTTGAAACGAAACTTAAAGTTTAAAGTACAACTTATCACGTTTTTGACATTACCAACTGGTTGTCTGGATTGATTTCTGACCTTTGCTTTCTTTGATCGTATTACTTCATCCTATAATTGTTTTAGTAACTGATACATTTTATTTTTCTCTCATAATTTGATCTATTTTATTTTTATTTTTTATTTTTAAAAACAAAGTTAAAATGTTGGTATAATTTTATAAATTTGTTGAAATGCCAGTTTGTATTAAGAAGTTATAGAGGGAAAATGTACAAGTAAAGGTTAGTTAAAAGGATGGAATTTAAAAATAACGAATATAAAAATATAAACCATGATAATATACTATGAAGTTGAAGTTTATCTGGCTGTATTGTTACTTAATTAATAGGTATTAAGTGTGATTGGGAAGGAACTCCAATATTTTGGGATTGTGGTGGTTAACTTACCCTGTTAATGTAAAAAATAAAAATGATAACAAATAGTCCACGGATTGAATCCTAACCTTGAATTTCTTCTACAAACATAAAGCCCCGTTTACACAATGATAGTTGACGCGATAGTTGATGTTATGATAGCAATTATCACATTAACTGCCACAGTGTAGACTGCGTGATAGATTATGTCATGATAGAACTATCAGCCATCACACTATCTCGTCTGACGAGATATTTGAGTTTCTATCACAGCAGTCAGAGTACTCACGTGGCAGATTTAAGAACTTCCACGCTTGATACTACATGCTGATTGGCTTGTTGTTTGTTAATACCTTTTATCACGTCTAAAAGGCATCAAATATGATAGTTTGCTTCGTATTTGATATCAGATTTTGTTGTTTTCGTCAATATGAATACTCCGCTTTCTGTACAATATAAATTATAGTATAACATTATAGTTGATTTAATGCTCTATTTCTGTTGTCAGTAATGAAGGATATTTTATGGATATAATAACTTTAAGTACAAGACAACTAGATTCGACGTATTTTAACTCTCACTGTGAAGACTACACAACACACCTCCATAATAGTAAAATGACGTTGACGTGATAGTTCTATCGTGGGAGAACTATCTCCAGCCAAAGAGCGACGGACAGACGGACACATCACCCTCGGCATAAGGGTTTTGAGAAGTATCTACAAAACCCTAAAAATGATAACAAACAGTCCACGGATTGAATCCTAACCTTAAATTTCTTCTACAAACATAAAGCCCCGTTTACACAATGATAGTTGACGCGATAGTTGATGTTATGATAGCAATTATCACATTAACTGCCACAGTGTAGACTGCGTGATAGATTATGTCATGATAGAACTATCAGCCATCACACTATCTCGTCTGACGAGATATTTGAGTTTCTATCACAGCAGTCAGAGTACTCACGTGGCAGATTTAAGAACTTCCACGCTTGATACTACATGCTGATTGGCTTGTTGTTTGTTAATACCTTTTATCACGTCTAAAAGGCATCAAATATGATAGTTTGCTTCGTATTTGATATCAGATTTTGTTGTTTTCGTCAATATGAATACTCCGCTTTCTGTACAATATAAATTATAGTATAACATTATAGTTGATTTAATGCTCTATTTCTGTTGTCAGTAATGAAGGATATTTTATGGATATAATAACTTTAAGTACAAGACAACTAGATTCGACGTATTTTAACTCTCACTGTGAAGACTACACAACACACCTCCATAATAGTAAAATGACGTTGACGTGATAGTTCTATCGTGGGAGAACTATCTCCAAGTAAACGGGGCTTAAAACAACTACAAAGTAAATTCAATGTCTTAAATAAAGACATTGAATTATAATAACTCTTAAATACGAGTATAAATACCATGAAGTGACTCTTTAGGGTAACATTACTACTCTACGGTAACTCTAACTTGAACAGGTAACTCTAAACTAAACGCCTAACTATTACGATATGATACTTTATACTATACGATATTATGTATTAGTTTAATCACACATTCTAATGCCTCGGGTCAGCTGCTGCAGCGGCAACTTGCAGCAGCTGAATGTAAGCGGCTGGAAGCTGCCGCTGCTCCTCGTTGTCATATTTACTCCTCAAAATTCAACGATCCTCAGCACACACCCAAAAAGACAAGGAATCGATGAAGCAAATTTATCAAAAACCATTTAAATGTTAAAAGTATTTAAAATTGCTAGTTAGGATTCGTGAAGTGATTATTTCAACATGATATTTCACACGTTTCTTTTTTTTTTTTTTGCTGAATATAATTAATATTCCGCAATAAATTTGCCCTCCAACGTTAATCTATATCGCAAATCTATTATCGCTATATGTATTTTCTAAAATAACCAATGTGTAATTAAATAGAATCTTTTTTTTCTTTTTACCAATATTTATTTATCTAGAGTTTTGATAAAACATTTGACTTATAACTTTTATTTATTTTATTTTATCTTAGTTTTATAATTTTATCTTTAATTTTAAATAAATATTGTTATCAGACATTCTACTATCAACTTATTCATATAGCTAGAGATACTAATAATTTGCCTTTCAGCAATCAATGGTTATATCGCAATCAAAATTACATGGTATAGGAAAGTAAGCAATCCTTTTTAAGTCGATTTGGATTTCTAATAACTTCTACTCGTGTTGCAGTACGCGTGAGTAATATCTTCCACGTAACATCTGGGTTTAATCGATAATTCCTCCAACTTTTATACCGCAGACATTTCGTTTCTTCAGCAGATTTTTAATCTGCCACAATCGGCTTCATTTCACTGATTCGAATTGACAATTTGTACAACATTTTTAATAGAAAGTAATAAAAAAAATTCTAAATCTAATTTTATTTTTGAAATAAATATCCAATTTCATATCGTCTTACAAATGGAGAGTCTACCTGTATCGGATTAAGAAAATCGAAAAAAAGGAGAGGGGAACCAATAACAGCTCAAGATTTTGATGCCTAAAATGTCCTGCCAATCATACAAACAAAAATTTCACTGACGGAAGAGGCGTTCTAAGGATAATTACCTAGTGGCTTTATTTTGTCCTCTCACATTGGTCCTTATAGTCCAGGATATAGCGTGCAAAAAAGTGTCTGACTAACATCAAGCTTGAATTTTGCATACAAGTCAATCTTTTAGCGCCTTTTAAGAATATGTGGTCGGCTAAGTTCGTCTGCAGGACATAGCTTGGCAATAGGCATTTGAAAAAAACAAAATAGTGGAGAGCGGCCATGTCACACCAATTATGGTGGACAATGTGATTTTCATGATCCTGAGTACAGAATTAGTTACTTGACTGAAAATGAATTTGATATTAGTTTGTCCTTTGACAGGTGACCACGTTGATTTTTTAGTAATATTTGAATAACTAACCTATCAAGTGTGAAAATAACACCCACTTAATTTTTCGTCTACTAACTAATTCTATACTCAGGATCATGAAAATCATACTGTCCACCATAATTGGTGCGACATGACCGCTCTCCACCATTTTGTTTTTTTCAAACGCCTACTGCCAAGCTATGTCCTATAGACGAACTTAGCCGACCACATATTCTCAAAAGGCGCTAGAAGATTGACTTCTACACAAAATTCTAGCTTGATTTTAGTCAGACACTATATTGCACGCTATCTCCTGGACTATAACTTTTTAATTACTCAATTATCATGTTTTAAAAGCCTTAACTATAATAATGGTTTTTATTACTAATATTTTATAACTAAATAATTAAATTTGTGGCTGATATTTCATCATAATATTTTACAATGTATCAAAGGTTTATTAAACATTGTAATTAGTATTTGTATTTAATAGAATGTTAATAAAATATATCTCGCATAAATCATAACTATCACGTTCATTTTATTACTAATATTTGATAACTAAATAATTAACTTTATAGCTATTATTTTACGATAATTCTTAAAACGTTTTTATCATCAATTTAAAGTTTAATTAAAAATTGTAGTAAAATATATCTCATAAATATAAGATTACAGCGTAAGTTTTTTTATTTTTTATAGATTTAAAGTCAGTTTTACAATAATAGAGTTATTTTAAAAGTAATAAGTTAAAAGTCTTTAATCAAATATTTATAATAAAATAAAATAATAAATAGCTGAATATGCAGTTATCATTAAAAAATTGTATTTTATGTATTAATTACTCTTTTAATTTGCTTGCAAATAGATAAACATTGAACAGTAACAGTAACAGAATTTTAAACATTTATATAAGAATATAAATTAATTACAGCATGTATTTTTTAAATAATTTTACAGACTTACAATTTGTTTAACTTCTGGCTAAAAAACGCCACCAAATTTAAAGCTAAAATAAATTTACTTGTTTTGATGAACCCTACTAAATAATTAATTAGTCTCGGGTCGGGCGGGAAATTTTGGAATTTCATAGAAAAATTTGTCTTGTTTTTGTCCGCAATAAGCGACGTTCACTATATAAGGTTCCGTTAAAGTGAGGTCCTCCTTTATTTTTTATTCTAGTTTATACAGTATATTATAGGCATAAACAATAAAAAAACTATTCGATTTATTAAAGTTAGTATAAATCAAACGACTAGTTTGTGATTTATTTATTTGTTTTTTGATGGGTGTTGGACTGCTTGGTCATATTATGTTTTGACTACTAATTTGTTTTGAAGTAATAATACTTTATATATTTAATTACTGCTTTTGTCTTCGATAATAAAGACCCATGGAAGTTAAGAATTTGCCTAATATTTGTGGTATAAAAGAGATTAAAAAAAAGTATTTTTCCGCTTATTTTTTATAGCAATATATTTACTTGAATTTAATATGAGAACCCAAGCAAGTGTCTATATTATTGGCTTTACATTCAAAATTGTTAATAACATAGTCAATAATGTTAGATACCTGAGGAGCGTCAATGGAGGTTATCTTACTCTGGCTAGAGATCGACATAGTCTTGTGTCGATCACGAACATGATAGAGACTCAACTCTAACAGATCATTTATTTTTATTTTTTTTTTTTTAATTGTAACTAATTTCTTGTTCAATTGGCATTGATTATGGCCTTAAAAGCTGTAAGATTTTCGTGGAGTGACAACTTATTTTATTCCTTCATGATAAATAATTATTTTTTGAGGAAAATAAAAGCATTAGAATAATGTTCTAAAAATAACGGCGCCCAATAATAAATAAGATCAATGAACTTAATGAATAAAACATATGTGACTGTTTTCTTCTTATGTTCCGCTGAAACATTATTATGTGAATCTCACGAGTCTGGGAAGATAAAACCTTTTTTTGAGACTCTGTTGCAATATATGGAGTAACAAAATCTTCATTTATATTGTGACAACGTATAATTAATATTATTCTGTAATATTCAATAAAAAAAAGTCTTAAGAATGAAACATACAACCAAAAAAATTTAATAATATTGAATCTTATCTTATTGCGTAGGCTATAATATAGGCCTTGGTAGCCCGGAGTAGAGAGCGCTTGCCTTTCGATCAGGCAAGTAAAGCCGCATCGGGCGTGGTCAATTGTAGGATGGGTGTCCAATTGATCTTGAGCTCTGGATTCGATTCCCAGACCGGGCTCTCCGCTAAATGTTCACCCACCATTGTTTAAATAAATGGGTAGCTGCTGGAAAGAGTGGCGCCACCAGGTTTCGGCCTGGAAACCATGTCTACTCTCTCGCATTGATTAAAGTCGAAGGAGAATCATGTTCAAAGACCAAACTCTTCACTCTAATATGAAGAAGTTAGGTCCCTAACCCGGGTCAGTACAATGAGCCCACCTAAGTGGCCTGCGTCTTCGGGTTTAAAATCCCCCCGGAATAACAAAAAACAAAAAAACTATTTTCCTAAAAGGAAAAATTGAACTTAGAACCATCAAAACAAAGTGTTTTAATTACTGATTCTTCAAATTTCTAAAAATAACAATAAGTTTTTGTTAAATATTAACATTAGTTTAGCAATTCATATTTTACGTTTTTTGTAGTATTCATATACTACGAAAAGATTAAATTTTGAATTTAAATCAAATTATAATTATTATTAACGTCAGAGAAAACCATTATCTTGCATAGCTTAGATGGCAGAGCGCTATACTGGAAATATAAAGGTCCGTGGTTCAAATCCCGGCGCTAGAGTCTATTTTTCTCTGTCTTTTTCCCGTAGTTATATATAATTATAATTTGATTTACATTAATTTAGCTTAACAAGACAATTAATGATTCAATCTAGTGACTAGAGCTGATTACAACAGCTATATCAAAAGCTATGACAAGAGCAGTGGCGAGAGCTGTGACAAGAGCTGTGACAAGTACTGTGTCAAAAGTTGTGGACAAAAACTGTGACAAGAGCTTTGGAAAAGAGTTGTGACAATGGCTGTGATAAGAACTGTGACAAGAGCTGTGACAAGTACTGTGTCAAAAGTTGTGGACAAAAACTGTGACAAGAGCTTTGGAAAAGAGTTGTGACAATGGCTGTGATAAGAACTGTGACAAGAGCTGTGACAAAAGTTCTAAACAAGAGCTGTGACAAGAACGTATCACGACAAGATAATTATTTTATTAATAACAAAGCCTGGTAAAAACTTATTAGCCACATAAAAACATAAAAATTTCAATAAAATCAGATGAGTAGAGTTTATGAATATGGTGGTTTAGACACGAAACAAAAAACAACGTACATAAAAACATACGTGTGGAGTCGCGGGACACCTGTAGTAACGAAGTTTCTTACATGTTTCATTAAATATAAATGAAAAATGCTAAGTACGTACACTGTATACATTGCTAACTACTACTTATTTTCGATATTTAAAAAAAGTAAATATCGTCAAAAGTGACATTTTTGACATATATAACAAAAATAAACAAAACAAGTCAATTACAGGGTTCCATAATAACATTTTCCCCGTCTTTTTGAAGCTTACGTTTACGCGAGCGTTGCGCGTAAACGCTTGGGCGGATAACGTTTTCCAACGAACTCAGCCTGAGCATTAGTAAAATGAACATGTGTACCAAATTTCAACTAACTCGGTGATCTTCTACTCAAGTTATCGTCATCGATAGATTCCATGACGGTGATTTCATGACGGTGATTTCGTGACTGTGATTTCGTGACGGTGATTTTGGTCGTTTTATCGGATTCACTCCTTGGCTCTAGAACTTCCAAAAATGTTCCTGACATCTGAAACGAATTCCCTGTATTGGAATTTTTGAAATCGGAGACCTAAAAATTTGTCGTTCTTCAGAACGAACACAAAGCCTCTGGTACCTTTGGTAAGCTCGGAAGCAAAACTTTTAGAAGTTTAGTAAAGATGAAATTTAATTTTCATGTAAGTAATACTTCTTAATGCTCTATCATATAAAATCAACTAGAGGTTAGCGATTCTAATTCATTAGCAAGACATGCCTCACAAGTATTTAATTTTATCGATATATTTTAATATAATTCAAATTATCCTTACAGTAGCGGAAGTAAATTTCACATTATTCTAGAAGTTAGAAGCGTTTATTAAAAAGTCTATAATGTAATGAAAGCACACTTCTTGATGAGAAAGGCCTACGCAACTACGCATCAAATATAAATACATCTTGTTTTTAAATACGGATGTTATTAAATTCAAAATTAAATTTCTCTTATGTTTTCGCCACTTCAAGTTCATCGAACTGCGTGCAAGTTCGCAAAAAAAATCCTTGAAAGTATAAATATTTTGTGAAAAAAAAAAAAAAAAAAAAAGAACTTTCCATGGACTTTTAAAGTAAAGGCGGAGAAACGAAAGCGAGAGTTCGGAGAATGTTTATTTTTTTTAACGAGTTTTGGACCAAACCTGTTCTGTTATGAGTTGACCCGGAGGGCAACCTTAGCAGTAACTATGACGTCACGTTGAGACCGAACATACAAACAATCTGGACAACTATCATTAAGATATTGCACAGGGGAAAACAAAATTATCATTTGTAATACTGTTACAGCAATCCATTCACACAAAATTAAATCTTAAACCACACTTGGACTTTAATAGACTAAGCATAACGTAGCTCTATCATTGAAGCGAACGTAAAGTAATAAATTATATGAATTGGGTGTTGAGGAAATAGATAATCATGATTAGGTTAAAGAGTATGATTGTAGTAGAGAGCCTTGAAGTAAGGATACCATCCTGTTTTTACCATTCCAATAGATATACGCTTTGGGCATTTACACTGAAACTATTTTAAAATGTATCACTTCACTACGCAAAAACTTCTATTTGTATCAAGTTGAAATTTTACATGCTTGTTTCACTTATACTTTAGACCATGTGTAAAGTATATGAAGATGTATTAAAATTGTTAAGTTAGAACGTAAGATATCGGTAAAAAACGTCGTTTATCTACGATTGATACGTAATATAAACATTATATCTCTGTTTAGATTCGTAGAAAGTGATTCTTTACACACCTGTATTAATTGCGCATGCGTGTCTCATAGTTTTGAACAATTCCTCTTTTTTCCACTCTAATGACGAAAAGAAGAAGAATTCTTCAACTTTACACACGATTAGCGAGTTTGTTTACATTTAACATAACTAATTTGATGTTTATTTAATAAAAGTAACTGTTTGTATCGAGTTTTTTTTGTGAAAATCAATGAGTGATTTAAGTGATTATGAAGAATATGAGGAGAATAATACGCCTTCCGAAATAATTAATTCGGCACAAAATACAACTAACGAATTGATGTCATCTTTATCAAAAGAGAAATACTGAAATACGAGCTTACATACAGGAAGTTTATTATTTTTTTCTGCATTTATTATTAAAATCTAACAATCGTAGATAAAGTACGGTACGCAACTCGTGCGAAAACGGCATTTTGCATTGCTCGTGTGGTTTTACTACCCTCGCTATCGCTCGGTGCAAACTCCACACTCGCATGCAAAATGCTACTTTCCACACTCGACGCGTAATGTACTATTCCTCTATTTGTCCGCTTTAAAAAGTTTTGACAATGTTTATCACTTCATAGCGGTGTAGTTGTTGGTTTTATTAAAAAATTGCATTTGTCTCATCGGCTAGGTGATGTAGACAATCTTTTCCCGTCCTGAATCCCTATTTTACTTTTTTTTGTCACAAAATCGATCAAGTTTTACTCAAGTTATCGTCGGACACGTAAACGTTACTGACAGAAAGACAGATACACAGGAGGCATATTTTGTTGAATGTAAGAAGCTCGCTTCAATCATGTGGATGCAATAATCCACATAAATATATAACATTATATCCAGGTCGTTTAATAATACGTTTTATCAATAAATATTATATTTTTATAGCTTTGAAAATTCAATTACAATCAGTTACATCTTAATGTTTCATTGAACAAGTTAAATTTAAATTGACTTATTTTTAATTTTATTTTATAGGGATATAGTTAAATCCAGTGAACTATTAAGTGTTATAAAAAATCCCGTCAAGTACTTGCCAGCAAGTTACTAAAAGGGTTTCTTCGGTCATAAGAATTAATTATAATTATATATATTTTTTTAAACAAAAACATCTATTGTTAACTTTTAAAAATCAAGATGTGCATATATTATTATTCTTTACTATC
>KZ651465.1:507933-520831 GCA_001010745.2 Gerris buenoi | reverse complement strand
GGGAATTACCGGTCTCGAAAGTATTTTTTGTTCATATTAAGTTGATAACATTTTGACCGTCTCTTTTACTCCATGCATAACCAAATACCCTTATCTTTTAATTAATTTATGTAAACAAGTTACTTATCAAAAGTTGGCCTTTCAAATGTAATCATGAAGTATGAGGTATTCAAAGATTGTTAAAAGTTCGTCTGTTTACATCATCTTCAATTTTTTAAACTTTTTTTGTTGATCTTTCGGTAAAAATAAAGATCAACAATATTTTTAAAATGCTTTAGGCTTAAACTAACCATACGACTACTTCATAAAATATTTTTTACGATGCAAGAAGTACCTGATTTATATTTTCTTATGGTATGTATATGTATATATTATGTTAGTTGTCAGTGTAAGACATATACTGATATTGCCATATTGCCCACGACAGGTGAATGGGTCTACTTTTACCCGCTGGCATTAGGACATGCGCTTAAGGATACCGCAGACATTCACGGAATGCCCATATCGAAATATACGTCGTTGATCTATTGCTCAATGCAATTATTGTTTCCTTGTAAAGCAGTTGCACGATATAATCCTTTCAGATTTGCAACGTTTATTTTTTGATTTCATAAATAAAAAAAAGTTTTTATTTTATTTCATATTATTTATTCATACTATTATTTTCATATTATGATGATTATTTGTACTAAAAAACACAAATAAATGTATGAAAAAAATAAATAAATACAATAAATTGATTATATATATATATATATAATCCAAGATAAAGATATTATTATTAATAGCTATCTATTTTTATATTTAGCTCAATATTTCTGCGGACTGGCGAAAATCTTTCATGGAGGTTGGGAATTACCGGTCTCGAAAGTATTTTTTGTTCATATTAAGTTGATAACATTTTGACCGTCTCTTTTACTCCATGCATAACCAAATACCCTTATCTTTTAATTAATTTATGTAAACAAGTTACTTATCAAAAGTTGGCCTTTCAAATGTAATCATGAAGTATGAGGTATTCAAAGATTGTTAAAAGTTCGTCTGTTTACATCATCTTCAATTTTTTAAACTTTTTTTGTTGATCTTTCGGTAAAAATAAAGATCAACAATATTTTTAAAATGCTTTAGGCTTAAACTAACCATACGACTACTTCATAAAATATTTTTTACGATGCAAGAAGTACCTGATTTATATTTTCTTATGGTATGTATATGTATATATTATGTTAGTTGTCAGTGTAAGACATATACTGATATTGCCATATTGCCCACGACAGGTGAATGGGTCTACTTTTACCCGCTGGCATTAGGACATGCGCTTAAGGATACCGCAGACATTCACGGAATGCCCATATCGAAATATACGTCGTTGATCTATTGCTCAATGCAATTATTGTTTCCTTGTAAAGCAGTTGCACGATATAATCCTTTCAGATTTGCAACGTTTATTTTTTGATTTCATAAATAAAAAAAAGTTTTTATTTTATTTCATATTATTTATTCATACTATTATTTTCATATTATGATGATTATTTGTACTAAAAAACACAAATAAATGTATGAAAAAAATAAATAAATACAATAAATTGATAATGGAAAATCTGGTTTCAAGGTAATAAGTCACAAAATTAATAATCGTTTTGTAAATTGAGCTAGCCAGATGCTGAAAGAAGTAGAAAGAATATGGAAAGTAAATTATAAGAATAAGAATACTTGGTTAAAATGAAAATTCAGAAATATTGATGCAAAATGATAAGGAGTGATAAAAATCTATATTTTAGTCTGGGCTTACATTGATACGCAGGTGACGCAGGGCAGGGCAGCGAAGTTTTTTTAACCAAAAACAATAAACGATAACGTGCATTAAAACGCTATTTTGGTTAAAAACGTTTAATTTTCTCAACGGGTTTTGTTAACATATCAGCGAGCATTTCGCCAGTGCTGATGCTGATGCAGTTCAATTACTTTTCATTTTACAGAATACCTTATATGATGGAATATGATGTCAATATGTTTGCTGCGTTTATGGTAAATAGGATATTTTCGCCAGAGCTTGTTTTTCACAGTATAATTTGATAGAATTTTTCACTAATTGTTGAAATTCCAATTAATTGAGGAGAAATCTTAGACTTAAAACCTCCCATACAGTCTCACTTAAAGCATATACTGAGCTCCCATACTGGAGAGTAAAACCAAATTTTGTTTCTTGGATCCCCATATATAGCCCCCTCCACCTCCCAAAATTTCTTTACCTAGTAAACCCAATAAATGTTAATGAATACGGACTTACCAGAATGAACAATTGAACATCCAAAATTTATGTTGTAATAAACATTCACTTACCTGTAACAGAAAATAAAAATAAAAATTAGCATTAAATGACAAATAAAAAAAAGCTATTTACATATTTAAGAATAAAGATTAAATATTATTATTTAATAAACATAAAACATATTTCAATAATAAAAAATCGGGTACGGGGTACCTCGGAACTTTTCCTCACTTCAGAGGCCACTAAAGTGGCCTCTCCTGCTGCTTCGCAGCAGGAGGGAGCAGCATTGGACGTGGTCAGTACTTGGATGGGTGACCGTTCTAAACTAACTGATTAACTATCATTCTTTAAAAAAAACTTTATTTGATATTTGGCGGTATTTTGACAGATGTAAACCAACTTTGACGTCATCAAAATTATCGCACTAATAAATAATTATATTCTCTTATAACTTTTAAACTAATTAATAGAATTTCATCGGGCTTCTTTATATGTGTTCCTTAATTTTTGCCGGTTCCAACGATATGCTATAAGTCAAAAACCTTTATTTCATTTCAGTATTATTAAGTGTCAAAGTTTAAAAATTCAAAAATTTATAACTTCAAAATGGTGGCCAATAGCAAAATGAAATTTGGCGGGTTTGTTTGTCATACAAAGAGGTACATTCCTGCCAAATTTCAACTTGATCAGGACCATTTTCGATTTATTACGATTTTTTTAAAATTTTGCTGACTAAGCAAACTGGGTTCAAGATGGCGGAAAAAGTTGATTTTCTGGGCGGCACAACTACAGGTTAGGACTAATGTTTCTGCTAAGTTTCAACTCTCTAGGTTAAATACCTTGGGCGCTACGATGATAACACACATACATACGTCTTGCTGAAAACCACTCAGGAGGTCTTAAAAACACCTAAAACGGATAATTCCGTTGAAATCTCGAAAAAAAAAAAATTGGTGAAAACAACTTTTTCTACTATTAGTAGCGAGAAAAAGTAAAAATATACAATTATAAAAACTTAAAATGAACGCACTAGACTGATAGATGAAAATATAAACACAGTCTATGAAGTAATGGCAAAATTTGAAAATTATCAGGCCCTGCTGGCAATTAGGCAGGTGTAAGCATCTTAATTCAATTTATTGTTTTTAATTCCGTCGGCAAAAATCCGGGCCCAGCCGGCAGTCGGTCTAGTTTAGTAAACGGATCCTTATTCAATTTAACCCTCGGGAGCACTGCGGTCTACGGTCTAATATAGACACGAGGAGGCGCAGACCCCTGATAGGACTTAATCTGTTTAAAATGCCCACTCAACATGTTAAATAAATATAAACTTGAAATCATTTTACCAAAATATTATAAAACATATTTAAATTGGTTTTATTATTTTTTTGTAACTAATAAAATACCATTGTTTAGTCTCATAGTTTATAAGCACAAAAATATATATTCTGTCTCAATTATAATTTTTAAATTTAAATTTCTACTTTTTCTAAGGTCATCCTACAAACCATCCAAATTTTATAAATATTAGATGAGTACTTTTGAAGATGACCTAACTTCCGTTACCTTCAGTAAGGTCAGAAGCCAAAAGAAAAAATTAAAAACGAAGGCAAAAAAAATTAGAGTATCCTATACGTCGATTTGTGATTTGCTGACCAAGCATTTTATTAAAATACTGCAAATTAAAAAGTTCAGCAGCACTTGTTTTAAACTCTGGTCACGCAAAAGAAAAAAAATAGATTTTAGAAATATCGCTTGTTTTATAATCAGATATGCGTGATAGAGCAGAAACACAGAAGTCAATACATCAATACTAAATAAACAGGTAAATCCACTTTACTAAGGAAGTGCGATAAATAGAAATTGAATCTTCACAACTGTTAAGAAACAATTTATTAGATTGTAGGCGTGTTACTGATTTTTAAGGGCAGGATGTTACTTGTTACGGAATTCCCACATAATCAAGTTCTATAAGATAAAAAAAAACAGTTTCATTCGACACCAGGTTACTATAGTTAAGCTAGACTACAAATCTTTCACAGAACTATTTTACCTGATTATCAGATAAAATTATTTTAGGAAGGTTCTGTTTCCTTTTAAGGTAATTTAAAAAAAAATTAATCCTTGTTTCTTTCAAAAGAAATCCGGTATTAAAGTAATTTAAATGTTAAAAACTTTTATCTTTTATATCTAACAAGAATAGATGAAGAATCTAATATAAATAGAATAATGGAAAATATTGTATAAGGTACCTAATTAATAAAATAAACTATGATTCAAAATAATCTTAATAATACTAAAACATACATCTGATTAAATATATATATAATAATAACCATTTATTGTAGCCAATAATTACATACATAAATTCCACAAAACTACATTATACATAAATAAATCATAACATTCTTTTTACAATACTCATAAAATAAACTAAAAACATTTCTTTTTACTTTCATTTAATTTTTATTAACATATATTTTTTATTTCAGTTGCCACAAATCGGCTGAGAAGCCGTGGTACCTTTACAGGTTTGGAGTTGCTCCGTGTTTTTTTCTTTGCTACTCTCTGCCATGTGACTCCCCCGCAAACCTTCCTCATCTCCTCGTCCCACCTTTGACCAGGGATTAAATATAATGTATGTATAAAAAAGATTTCAATAAGTACACAAAAACAATACAAACATTTTAAGTTGAGTAGTGATGGACATTTTAAGGTGGGAATAAAATAAACAGTTTAATTCGTCTTAATCATATTTTTTATGTTATAAAAATTTAATTATGCGTATTTATAATTTTTTGAAGATTGATAAAATTAAAAATATATACAGACTATAAAAATACTTATAATAAAGTAAAAGGCGCTGAAGTTTGGCCAGTGAAGATATTTTCTAGACAATTTCCGTAACAGTAAAACATTCTGACTATCAGAATGTTTATTTTCCAAAAGCACAATACATTTCTAATCATAACTTGATTGATTCTCGGCAATGAAAATGATTTTGTGAAAGGCAACATCAGATTCGTGAAATAAGGTATAAGCAATCTTAGTTGTGACTATTATAATTAACATTAGGCTTTTAAATGTAACCTAATTCTCAATATATGCCTAATGCTCTGTCTATGCCTAATGACGCTATCTATGTCTAATGCTCTATCTATCTCTATAATGCTCTATTTATGCCTAATGCGATCGGTATCATTTGTATAATCAAGTAGTGTCCCGACGACGGCGACGACTCACCTCTAAATGAATTATAACGTTAAAAATTGATGAGCTATAAGCTGGGATTGAACCAGTGACTTCCTGCACTTCAGCCGATTACGCTACCACTACGCCATTCCTGTGTAATGAATGCCCATGCATAAAACTTATTATAACTAGCTCTTTTTTTAACAATATTTATTCTGCCCGTTGCCACGGGCTTAACGGCTAGTTGTAAAATAACTGAAAAACAAAACTAAGTAAGCGTTTAATAACATCTTATGTTGAGAACATAATATACGACCAACCGTCAAACAGACATATGGACAAAAAAGTCACCTGATTTCTGTCTCTAATTTTTTTGCACTGAACAATTACATTCTTTCCTTTACCTTTAGTAAGCTCGGAAGCAGCTATTAAATTTGAAAGATGAGCCAAATAAACAATGACTCTCAACTGAAAATACTTACACGACACAAAGAGATTTCAAATTTTATCCTGGACATTACTAGTAGTTCTGTGCACAGTAGACCTCGCGACGTCAAAAATTGAAAAAATCCTTTATATACGTCGATTGTAATGACTTCAAGAATAATTCCTGCCAAATTCGAACAAGCATTCCTTCAAACTTTGAAAAAATTACTTTTAATTCGATTAAATCAAATTTAGTTTTGGCTTACCAAATAGTCGGAGAGTTGGTTACATTTAGTTTACAAAATTAGGAGACAGATTAACCAAAGAAATTACTAATTTATCAATAAATAGTAATTAATTAATTAACTATTAACTGATTATGGTATGGTCGTCAGAAATAGAATAATCTGTGCATGTTTCAGCATGCTAGGTTCATTAGGAGTTAAGGCAATTTAGAAAAATAAGATAAATACGCAGAAAGATTTACAATATAACAAATATTCTTAACTATTATGAAGTATACATACATATTCTTGTCGGCGAAAGATAAAATAAACTTGTAGGTAATAAACAGTAAGCAATTAAAAGAGAAAAATGGCGATGTGTATTGTGTATTGTGAAATAATAAACAATGTGTTGCGCGCGCATCCCGGAGGATGCCGGCCTCTCTAGCTCCGGCTAGCTCTTAAACCGGAGGATTCCGGGTTCAATTCCCTGTTGGGAAGGTTATTTTTATGCTACTTCTAAACATTTTTTAAGCAAATAAACCATATAAATCGATTTTAATGTCTTAAAGGAACATCTATTCAAAATTTCAAGAAAAAATAAAAACTTTTTTTTATTTTTTTGAAAATAGTCTAAACTTTTATTTTTTTTAATTAATTAAAACAATATATATAACAAAAAAACTGTACATATTTATTTTCTAGACTTGAAGGAATATTCATGCCAAATTTCATAATAAACAAAAAATCTTTTTAATTTTATTTTTGTTTATAAAAATTGTAAAAATTAAATTCATTAAATATAAAACTCATACGTTATTTTTCATGACTTCAAAGAACATCCATGCCAAATTTGAATAAAATCGAACAAAGCGTTTGGCCGTAAGGGCGTATCAAACATTTTCAAACGAAATGCAAAACGGTCCAGTACCTGGGCAAGACCGGGGAAGAAAAAATTAAAACATAGACCTCGCTTCGCTCGGTCAACAAACATTCTTTTATAGATTTTTTTACAATGAAGACAAATTACAGATTTGATGTAATACACACAAATATCTCAGCTTTTTTTTTTAGCTCTGCGTTTACTACAAATAACAATGTATAGTGATAAAAAGAAGATAATGGCCGTATTCTTTTCTTTTTTTCAAGCAGTTTTTTTTTTTCTCAAAATTACTTGGTTATCACTTTTTAGTATCCCAAATATCTCTAAACACCCTGTTTAAGTTGTTGATTTTGCGATAACGTGATAAAATAAATAAAAAAATCTTGTGTAAGGGTACCCAAATCTTTAAAAAAAAACATCCTATTACGCCACCAAACTCCACCTAAAGCTTGGAATTATGCCACTAAGATGGAAAAAACAAATAACCAATAATGGAATACTCGTGTGACAGGGTTCATCTCGAATGAAGTATCGTCTAACCAAACTTAAAGATGGCGAAATATTAATCATTACGAAGGTTATGATATAACCTCACGGCTCTTTTCACTCCGATCATCCTACATTCCAAAAACATAACGTCATCTTTACGAAATATTCACGAGCCTATGTATAAATAAGTCCTTGAATTCGCTAATAATAGTTAAATTTATTATCGACTATTTACTGAATTAAAAGTTTCATTCTTAAATAAAAGCGATATATCTTTAATAGCAGATATAATTCTTTGTTCGGTTATTCTTGAAAGAGAACATTATTAGTTCAATAACAATAACTATACGAGAACATTATTAGTGCAATATCTGTAAGAGAACATAATTATTTCGGTAAGTACTTCTCTATGTTTTTTTAGAATATAGACTTTGACCAAATAACTATTAAGATAAAGGGATGTTTAGTACAATTAATGTACTTTGGGACGAAGGAATATCACACATCTTTTTTTATTAAATATTAGTTCGATAAGTGTAAGGATATCATTTTTAGTTCAAAAACTGTAAAAGAACATTATTAGTTCAATAACCGTAAGAGAACATTATTAGTTTAATAGCTGTAATAGAACATTATTATTTCAATAGCTGTAAGAGAACATTATTAGTTCAATAACAGTAAGTCAATGTCTATAAAAGAAAATTATTAGTTCAATAACCGTAAGAGAACATTATTAGTTCAATAGCTGTAAAGAACATTATTAGTACAATATCAGTAAGAGAACATTAGTTCAATGTCTATAAAAGAAAATTATTAGCTCAATAATTGTTAAAGAACATATATTAGTTCAATAACAGTAAGAGAACATTCTTAGTTCAATAACTATAAGACCATATCGATGGTATTGCGCGAAAAAGGCATAAGTGCAAAAAGTCGATTTTACAGGAGAGCAAAAACAAAGTTTGAATACAAATATCTCCTACATGAAAACATATTTTATAGGTGATATATTTTTTTACTAATAGTGTGATTACCTATCTTTAAATATGCTATGATTATTTTTTGACAAAATTAATATACTCAAAGGAAAAAAATAATAATAACAATGAGTTTTACTAAAAAGTNTTTTGAAAAAAATGTACTTATAAATCACCCCTGTAAACTCAAATAAATATATAATTATATTCTAAGGATGTAACCTCTTATGGTTTAGGTTAACATGATAAATAGTAGCTTGTTTAAAAGTAATAATATCATCACTAAAAATAGATTTTCTTTAGCTGATTTTTCAGCTTTTGCCCTCTCTCTACACATTTCCACTATTAAATTTCCTCCCAAATACATTTTATTATTGTTACTAATTACTACGGGCACAAAAAGAAAAACTGCAATTAACGCCAACAAATAAAAATACAACAAAAATAATTATAATAATGAAAACTCACAAGGTTATAAAGCGCTTAAATAGTGCTGTAGGTAAAACTCTTGAGGGCCTAATGTCATAAGTGATCTTATCTCATTTTGTGACAAATAATTTTAGGGCGAAAATGTTATAAGTGCTCTTAAGACAATTGTGAAGACATTGTTTTAAAAGCCAAAAGTGATAAAGCTACTAAATACGATTAGCCTTAAACGATTTTCCTTTTTGGGCATTTATGCCAAAAGAGCATTCGAGTTCTATGATTTCCCGCCATTTTTTGAACTCAAGATTTTCACAGATTGTTAAGTTCAATGTTTTATGTCACCTGGTGCACTTAACTCATTTTCGCCAAAAAGTCACTTATGCCTTTTTCGCGCAATGCCATCGATATATTAGTTCAATAACTATAAGACCATATATTAGTTCAATAACTATAAGACCATATACCATATATTAGTTCAATAACTATAAGACCATATATTAGTTCAATAACTGTGGGAGAACATTAATAGTTTAATAACTTTTAGAGTACATTATTAATTTAATAACAGTAGGAGAAAATAAGTTCAATAACTATAAGAAAACGTTATTAGTTTAATAACTATAAGAGAACATTATTAGTTCAATATCAGTAATAGAACATTAGTTAAATAACTATAAGAGAACATGATTAGTTCAATAACTGTAATGAAACATTATTAATTTAATATCTTTACAAGAGTTATATTCAATATCATATTGTCCTAATCTCCGAGAATCGTATATAAATAGAAAAAAAACCGGTTACATATTTTAGTCTTGTATTCCTCCAGCCAGATGATTTTTATTTTTTTCATTCTTTGTGGTTTTGGAAGAGCTCTTTCAAAAACTGGTTGGGCAAAAGACATTAATAAACAGGTAAATTCTTCGAGTATGAAGATATAAATGTTAGTTTCTTAACGTTTATTTACAACATGAATAGAGTTTTAGGTTTTCTGCATAAGATCACTTTTTCTATCCAAAACTAAATCAATTTTCTATTGTTCATACTAAGACCCATTTGTTATTAATTATTAATACTATTAATAATAATAAGCAATGCTATAAATTTTAGTATCTTTTATATAATCGAGTAGTGTCCCGACGACAACGACAACGACGCACCTCGAAATGATTTATAACGTTAAAAATTAATGATCGAACACGGGGCTACTGGGTATAAGCCAGTTACTAAACCATTTACGACATACGTAATTAACGAATATCGGAGCACAAAACTTCCTATTTAAACAGTAAATATCTATTTTAATTATAACTAATTATCTCTCAGCTCTTTTTCTCAACCATATTTATTATTCTGCCCATTACCTTGGGCCTAACGGCTAGTTAATAATAATCAATTAAGTTTTGGAGACTTAAACTTACAATTGGCCATTATGAATCATGAGTAAAGCTAACATTTACAAAAGTTGAAATTGGACTGAATTAAAAATCAAATTGGTTTGAATAAACATCAAGCTGATATTTAAGGTTTAATTTAGTATTTAGTAATTGAATTTACTGCGCATGTCAATTTAAAATTACTTTTATACGTAATTGAATTTTATGTAAGTATAAATTATATAACGAAACTTCTACTTATTGTTGCTTAATTTATGCAGGAAGTATTCTTTATTTATCTAGATATATAAATAAGGTATTATATACACATGTATATGTAGCTATTGACATATTTTACAATACCTATACACTACAGATGCCTTCAAGAGTCATTATAATATTGAAGTATGACCTTTTCATCTCTAGTTTAGTTGGTACATAACATTCCTTTTTTAAGTATACCTGATGAATATTGATAGTTCCATAATTTATTGTCAAATTGGTCGTGAAATGTGAGAAAGTTTTTCTTTCATACATAAAAGACATAGTTTGTTATGATAGGTACATTTACTTTCACTTGCTAGCAGGTCTCTAGGTATCTTCTGGAACTTTACTGTTTACTATAGTTATACAATAGATCTTTTTAATTTGAGAACATCTATAAGACCTTCCAACCTGAGATCTGAGATCTGAGACCTTTCACTCATATAAACGCATCACAATACAATCTACAACGAGAAGACCATCGTAACTCTTTCTCTTAGCGTTTTGTATTATTATGAAGAAAGGAGAAAAGTCTCACGTATCTCTTCTATAAAACCTAGCTTAACTAAACTACTGTCCTGTCCCATCTTTCATTAGGTATACATATATACAACAAATTGCTTCTTTCCTTTCTAGCAATTTATTTCTAAAAAAAAATATATATATATTTCTACCAAAAAACGAGATTAACCGAGAAATGTAGATACACAAGAAATTATTGTAGATTGTCGGAACCGAGACTTAACAATAAAAGATACTGATTTTAAGTGATTCAAATTAATTATGCTTCCGTGCTCACCGAAATCAACAGGTACTCAACAAACCTTGAAAAGATATGTTAGATCATGATTAATTTACCAATTGTTGGTCCCATATAAGTTTAAACCTTCTTTGCCCATTATATTTTCTTCCACATGCACACAAATATAAGTTTATTCGTACCTATATCTATCTTTAAATGGGCTCTTTTATAGAAAAGAGCCCCAATCTTTTATATAATCGAGTAGTGTCCCAACGACAACGACAACAACGACTCACCTCTAAATGATTTACAACGTTAAAAATTGATGCACCATAAGCTGGGATCGAACTCGGGGCTACTGGATGTAAGCCAGATACTAAACCATTTGCGCCATACCTATATAACGAGTATCAGAGCACAAAACTTCCTATTTAAATATTTTTATTTTAATTACCTATTACTGCATAAAACTTACTATTTAATTTATAAATATCTCTTTAAATATCTATTTCAGTTATAACTAATTATCTCTCAGCTTTTTTTCTAAACCATATTTATTATTCTGCCGGTTACCGCGGGCCTAACGGCTAGTTTTTTATAATCTAATATACTTTCGGAAAACTGAATACACTCTTTTTTGTATATAAGTGTGGTATTCCTTTGTCCCAAAGCATATTGGACTGAAAATTCCTTCGTCTTAATAGGTAGTTAGACTAAGGGATGTATTTCTTATACAAAAACTGTGTCCCTTTTCTATATTAGAGTAAATGTACTCATCTAATTTTGATTTTTATTTCAACTGTCCATGCACATTGCACATACGCCTAAATTGATACTGTTATTTGTTTATACAATTTTAACTTATTTAAAATAAAAGGTGGGAAATTATAAATAAAGCAGACAATAATGGTTAATAAAAGCATACCAAATCATAATATTTATTTGATACTAATAATCATTAGAGTGCGTTATGACAACGCGAGGAAGCTATGTGCCATACAAATTGGCAGACTATTTTTTTTCGTCCACATAAAATTTAATACGTACGGATTAAAAAATAAGCTATCAATACGATTTCTAGTGTAAAACAAGTCACTCTTCCATTAAACAGTCAAACCATTATTGTCAGTGATCATACTAAGTTTTTAAAAAAGTCCCTCAAAACTCTCGAATACAACTATCTATGTCAATTTAAAATTTGTATTCACTGAGCAATTTCACAAGACACAAATGATATAAGTAATAGGTTTTTGTACAATATTATAATGTAGGTCATTCAAGAATAAAATGTTAATTAAATGAATAATTATGTTTAATATAATATTGAATGTAAGCTTTTCTAAAGTTGTTCACTATTGTTGTTCAAGTTAAGAGACAGTGTCGAAGGACAACTACATCATACGAGTCTTAAATCCTTTTCAAACCTATTTATTTAATGTGTGAACCATCCTTCATAATAAAACCATGTTAAGAATATCTAATGTGAGCCTTGAATAGTGGCTTTAATGTATACCAGAAAAGCATTTAAATTTTGTATGGTTTAGAGGTGGTTTGAGGTGGTTAGAGGTGGTTGGAGATGGTTAGAGGTGGTTGGAGATGGTTAGAGGTGGTTGGAGATGGTTAGAGG
>KZ651465.1:475408-489168 GCA_001010745.2 Gerris buenoi | reverse complement strand
ATAAATAATACATAGATATAAAATAAAGTGAACTGAAGTCCTAATGGTAATTTTCATTAAATATTGGAAACAATACTTAGATATTAAAATGAAGTGAATTTAATTTTAATAAATTGAAAAATATGGTTAAATTAAAAATCCACAACTACCGTCAAGTCCATGTGACTTAAAGGATATGAAAGTTTTGTTCTAGAAAAATATATTGATTTGTGAAATCATCACATTGCATGCAGCGTGATCAGGTTGATATCAAAGCGGCTTAGAGATGATGCAAAGCGTCTGTATCACGTTTCATAGCCGACTGTATCGCATTTCTGCATGACGCTATCATCGCATTCTTTCGATGTTTTAATATATACACGTTTTTTTGTTTTTTTTCTTTTTATGTGAGATATTTTTTTTTTTTTGTTTTTTTTTTCACGTTTTCTATTTTCTTTTTTTTTATGATATTGTGCTTTTTTGAGTTTGACATATATGAAAGGCGTCGACATTTCTCTTCGTCTTTTTTTTAAGGGCGTAAAGTATTAAAAAGGTGTAAAATGAGGAGGAATAAAAGATATCATATATCTTTCAAGTTCGAGAACAGGATGATTCGTCATTGTTGACGGTCCAGTTATTGTCCTTCGCATTCTGTATTTTTTTTTTTTTTTTTTTTTTTTTTCTTCTTTATCATCTACTAACTTCCAATTTCGTTTCCTTCACCCGGTTATTAGGTCAACAAGAGGAAAAAAAAGGAAGATAATAAAAAAACGAGGTGCAGAACGGCGCAGAATCTGGTATTGTACTTCAAGGATAACCTGCTTCATGATAACCTGCTTCAAGAAGAATCTCTCCTTGGATTCATAACTGAGTTTTTTTTTACAAAACAATAAAACGGGTAAAAGCAAACAACTGTTAAACTAAACACATCTTTAAAAAGAGTTTAACAACTATTACCTATTCAAAAAATACCGTAGAAATATTGCTCGAACAATAGACGTATTTGAAACGCATAAAAATAAGATTCATTCAGTTTTTCAAAAAAAAAGAGTATTGTGTCCACAGAATTCAAAGATGGAATCTAGGAAAATTCTTGTCTAATAATGTATCCTTTCTTCTTTTGTTGACTTCTAATTATTTGATTTATTGATGTGTTTACAATAATATTTTGCTTCCGATCTTACCGAAGGTAACTAAAATAAATAAATAAATAACAGAATCTATGTGATCATTCTGAAGAACGAACTTTTTTATTTGTCTAATTTCAAAAATTCCAAGACAGAAATCCGTTTCAGACATCAGGGAACATTTTTGGTTCCGGGTCTATCAGTCAGTTTGTTGGTCTATCTGGGTTCTATTGGTAAGTCACTTTATTTGTTTTGTCTTAAAAACCTACATCTATATACATAATACACAAAAAAATATGTGGAAATTCGTAACATAGTATTAAACATTAAGCTAGCTGAGATGGTTCACTTCTTGCAGGTAGAACATCATAATTAATATTTTATAATTATTATAATATTTATTTTCTTATAATATTAATTTTTTCAATAATTTTGGGACAACTAGGACATGTGAGGCCTAAGCTTTTAGCTGTTCAAAAGCACTATTAACGTTTACAAGTGTTTTGAAAACGATCTAAATACGGTATTTGTTAACGCACCGTAATTAATTTAGTTCATTCCAAGGGTTGATACACCAAAATTTTGCTCTTTGTATCGTATTGAGTTAGTAAGTATAAAAACAGCTGAATTTATTGAGATTATATTAGGGCATGCGCAGTTTCATGTTTTCATGTTTCTCTCCTGGATAACCTTAAAAAATGACCGTAAAAACATAACCGCCTTTCACAGCCATCATAATTATTGACTGTCAAAAATCAGCTGTTTTCTAATGATGTCAGAACTGTATTTAAATATTGTCTAAATCTATTTCTAAAGTCATCCACACCCCTCTGAGGATGCGCCACTGTATTTCTTTAAAAATATATAATAAGTGAAGTAACATAGATGAATTAAAAAAACACACGATTATTTACCATAAAAAAGTAACTATTTCTCAATTCGACTTGAAAAATCAGAATCATGATAACAGAATATTGCATTGTGATTGTGTTATTTTACTGCATCTGCATTGAAATTACTTTTTGAGTTTACAGCATTGTGCAGTACTGCTCTCGTATATGGTTTATCTGGGGCAAATAGAACGCGGTTTGCATTAGGCATGACTTTTCCATTATAAGACGGGTCAAGCGTGAGATGCCTAGGTCTCCCTTTAGAAAAACTGCAGTTAGTATAAGAGAGTTAGGATAAGAGAGATAGAGCTGCAGAGTGCAGTGTATAACTGCATTACCTACTTATAGCACTGGTTTCACTTTTACACTCTTGTATTTCTCCACATTGACAAGGGTTTCTCATATCTCGACTGCTACTAGTATTGAACTTTATTATGATTTTTATTTTCAATAAACTAAATTTTTGTTTATCTTGTACATATTATATCAATGACCTCAAAGTACCTTTGTCCGAGAATTAGCCATATCCAGATACAAATCCTTTCATGATTCCCTTTCCAACCATTCTAATCCACTAGTCCACAGTCTGTTTTCCCGGTTCACTCCTGACAATCCTACAAGACGCCTGAAGAGGCAGTGGCCCCGCGACCTCTTAGATAACTGAAATATATTTAAACAATTTAGTTTACTTTAAATTTAATTTCTCTGTATCAATAAAATCTGTTTCAGTAAGTGCTATCCCTGGATAGTTTCTTACATCATGTTATTCACGTCACACATTCTTATATCTGTATTGCTTATAACAATTGTTGTTGTTAATTGTAGTTGCAATATTCAAATAAAAAAAATAAAATAAAACATATCATATAGCCCAGGCTAGAATTTAGTGTGCAAGTAAATCTTTAAGGGCCTTTTAAGAATATGTGGTCGCCCATTTGAATAAAAAAAAAAAAAAACCGGTGGAGAGCAGAGAGTTAGTCAATGAGATTTTCATGATCCTGAGCAAAAAAATTAGTTAGTTGACAAAATTTAAGTTGATGTTTAGTTTGTCACCTGATAAGTTAGTTATTCAAATATTACTCCAAATAAAAGTGGTCACATATCAAGTGACAAACTAAAACCGCAATTTGATTTTTGGTCTACTAACTAATATCTCTACTCAGGATCATGAAACTCACACTGTCCACTAAAATGGGCGGGACATGACCGCTCTTCAGAGGGGTTTTTTTTCGTAAGGCTATTGCCAAACTATGTCCCTCAGACGAAATCAGCCTACCATATAGACTTAAAAGGCAAAAAAAAGAGTAACTTATACACAAAATTCTAGCTTAATGTAATTTAAACACTTTCTTGCACGCTATCTTATGGACTATTATTATGACTTCATTGGAGATCTAAGGATTTAAATCGACACAATAAATAAATTATAATACTTTTAACTTTTCTTCGTAAAATTTAATTAACTTGTTATCTTTGACTTGACAAACTAATAAGTTCCTGTCACCCTGTTCTAATACAGGAAACAAAACAGATCACAATATAATTAACGATTTTAATACATAATTGGCAACAAATACATTTCTAAGTAATTAAAAATATTTTTTCCCCGTACTTGCTATGCCTCTTACATAAAGGGGCTAGAGTAGCAGTGAGAAACAACAATTCCTTTTGTATATATAAAATTTGTGCTTCTTTTTTCTCTTCCATATGCGCACAAACACACATCTATTTACGCCTATATCTTCAAAAGTACTTATCTGATTTGCATGGAACTTTTATAGTTAATCGAAAGTAGCCAGTAGATAGCCCCAGATTAATTTCAACCATCTGCGCTTCTTAAATTTGGCTATATTGATACTTTAATTAATGTGAGAAATCAAAACAATTTTTACAAATAAAAAATAAACTGCCAATCGGTGTGGCATATAGCTTACTCGCATCCTATCACGCACTTTGGAAAAAAAAAAAAAAAAAAAATCTTAAAAGTAACAATTAAATAAATTAGACAATAATGGCTTGTAAAGGCATACATTCAATGAAACAAGTGATAAGATGCGAGAAAGCATTCTGCCACACTAATTGTCAGTTTTTTTTTTTAATATTTTGAAATTATTTATTTTCAATTTAGTAATTTATATTGAAATAGTTTTGTACTCATGATGTATTACGGAAGATTATGACAGTTAATTACCTTTGATTTATGATTTATCCCTTTCTATTGTCAAAATATTGTGGCATGACATTACTAAAAGCATTTCAAGGTTTTAACACTACTGACTAAAGTATTGGTAAAACTATGAAATAAAACAACTCGCAATGAGTTATTTTATATATTTTATCATTCTCTGTACAACGAAATCACGAGAAACATTTGAAAGCCGTTTACGGCACGCCGTTTGCCGTTTAGAATCAAGGCTGTCATAGAGTATATTGGTAACATCTAAACAACCTGTAAATGTTTACTCTCTGAATTAGAGGCTACTTCACAGTAAGACAGCAATCTGTTGAATGTAACATTCTATCTGGTCAGTTGCGTTGGTTTTAATAATATGACCCACAACCGTGTAAGTTCAGTGTCCGGAGATAAATACATGATTTATTCTTGCTTTGTATTGTAAATTTAAATAAAATTTATATCCTCGCGTAATGTTTCGTAAAATTTAATGAATTTAAGCTTTTAAACCTATTATTATCCAATTTATTTAACTTTTTTTAAATCTATAATTTTTTTTTTATTTAAAGGCTCCCATACACTGTCAAACCAGTTTGACAAGCAAGTTCGGTCAAAAGTTTGTCAAATAAGTTTGATGCCCAGTGTACGCCACATCTAACTCACCCACACACGGTACAACTTACTTGTCAAGCCAGGTAGACAAGTAAGTTGGACCGTGTGTGGGTGAAGTCTGTGAGTTTGATGGCTTGATGTGGTGTACACTGGGCATCAAACTTATTTGACAAACATTTGATCAAACTTGCTTGTCAATACACGGTCAACTAGTTAGACCGTGTATAGGGGCCCTAAGGGGACCGTACATAAATTAAAGTATCAATTTAGCAAATGTTAAAGGGTTAATTTCGACCAACCATCCAAATTTCTTAAAAATTAGATAAGTACTTTTGAAGATGTTAGTGTAAATAAATGTAAGTTTGTGTGAAATGCGGAAGAGAAACAAATTGCCACATATGGTTGAAATTATAGATGGGCTAATTGTAACTTACCATCCAAATTTCAGTAAATCTGGCAATTTTTTTTAGATAATATGCTGGTTCGCAAAAATGACCGACAGACAGAAATGGAACCAAAAATCTTCCTCTGATATGTCTGAAACGAATTTCGTCTTAGAAATGATGTAATTGGAAACCTAAATATGTTTCGTTCTTCAGAACTATCACATAGCTTCCGTTACCTTCGGTAAGCTCGGAAGCAATAAGTAAAAGTGTATTGAAATGAAATATTGTAATTTGTTTACTAGTTTTACTACAGTTTATAGTGCAAGTGATTACTAACGAACGAAAAAATCAAGGATCGCTAGTAAAATAACATCATGTGATAGTGTTAATGTTGTCATTAAACTAGTTAACTATCAAAAGCTGAAAGAAACACTTTCAAAAGTAGTAGACTATCATTAAATCAATGTCTATACATAAATTAGACAATCATTATTAATCCTAAGTTACACACTTAAACGTTTATATTTAGACTTAAAAGAGTTGATAAACTTAAGCAGTTAATTAAGTATAATAGGATTTAAAGTATTCCTAAATTAACCTCTAACCACCTCTAACCACCTCTAACCACCTCTAACTACCTCTAAACACCTCTAACCACCTCTAACCACCTCTAACCACCTCTAACCACCTCTAACCACCTCTAACTACCTCTAACCACCTCTAACCACCTCTAACTACCTCTAACCACCTCTAAGTAACAAAACATGAAAGAAATCTTTCAAAAGTAGTAGACTATCATTAAATCAATGTCTATACATAAATTAGACAATCATTATTATTCCTTACACACTTAAAAGTTTATATTTAGACTTAAAAGAGTTGATAAACTTAAGCAGTTAATTAAGTATAATAGGATTTAAAGTATTCCTAAATTCTAAAATTTTGAAATAAAAACAAAATACGGATTATAGAAATAATAGGGTAAAATATTAGTCAAGGTTTGACCTAGTATGGTAATTTGGTTGGACGTATTAATTAATTTAGTGATGTAACAGTTTTTCTTATAATACCTTTAAATTAGAGTTTGGATAATGACCCGCATCTAGGAATTATGTAAGTGATAATAATATAGATCCTGAGTAACATATTGAAGTAATATAGTTCATAACGTAAGAGAAACACAGTCTTCTTCCTAAAGCAATATAAAAGTGTCATATTATATTATTTTAATTATTAAAATTTATGAGGTCCTAAAGAAAAGCTGATTTTTATTTATTTTACGCTTTTCTTTCGGGGCTCATACATTTCTACAATTATTTTAGAACTATGTACTAATCTTACTTGAATATCTAAAGGCAGGTTGATGACGATATATTATTTTTTATCTTATTAATAAATATAAATAAACAAGATAATTATCTTTGTCCTGATATTTAGTGTTTAGAGATGAATAAATTAAAAAGAAAAAATACATTAATTTATTTTGCTTTAGATTAACTACGCCCATTCCTTAGGATCTTTAGGCTTAAAATAACATTAATATTATTATAACAGGGCCCATTATGGGAGATGCCAATGTATGAACGAAATATAGTCTTAAGAATATTAAATCATTTTTTATAATTATTCATCCCTATATCCTAAAGACTAAACATAGGAAAAAAAAAAAAAAGAAAATACTTTAGAAAATAAGGAATCAACTGGAGAAAATAGACAGTATAATTTTTGTGGCAACGCAACGTTTCGTTCACATTACTGTACTAGAAACTTCAGGTGTTTCATATATATTAGACATGGTAATCAAATAGTATGACAAAATTTACGTCATATAATATTAAATTATTATATTTAATCATTTAATCTATCTCTTTATCTAATTTTTATTAGATTTAATCTTTTAATAAAAGATGAAATCTAAATTTATTTCACACCTTATTGTCCATCCATCCAAGTAACTATCCTTGAATAATATAAAAGTAAATCATCAAATTTCGTACCCTTTGAAAATCGTTTTTCACCTCTAAATTATTCTGATTCCAGTCAAGGAAGCCTATGTGATAGTTTAGATATGCAACAATTTATGTAAATTGTATTTCCTATATCATGAATTATTTTATCGAAATGTAAACATTCCAGATGGTAGAATATTCTTTACAAAATATATGAAAAAATGTTAAAGACACTGACATACTTTATTTGCCTATTGGCTAAGCAAATGTAGTACAAAATAGTAAACCATAAACCTCTAAATTATTATGATACCTATTACCTATGAAGGAAGCGTATATAATATAGTTTAGATGTGCAACATTTTATGGAAATTTTTATTTTTCCACTATCGCGAATTATTTTATAGATCTAAGAACATTCCAGTTGGTAAAATATTCCTTAAAAATGTATGAAATGTTAAAGACTTTGTACATAATGCAAATTGACATACATAATTTGCCTGCTGGCTAAGCAACTGTATTACATGGTAAATTATAAGTATAAACTTTTATTGTTATTCCCACTGTCAAAATAAACTAGTAATTGCTCGATAGAAAGAACTTTTTATATTATACTACATTTTTAAATTTCTGTCATAAATCATAAATTTGAAACCTGTCAAAATGAAGATTGTAAATATAAGACATGTCAAAACAAATAAAATAACTTTTTGAGTTTTTCCAAACTAACTTTCCATACAGCAAAATTTGCTGAAAACCATATAAATTCTGCTGAAAGATGGTAAAAAATATTAAAAATAATGCAATGTCATCATGTTCTGAGCTATTCTAAAAGTTTCGAATGTCTAGCATCTCGGGAAGTTAGTTAAAAATCGATTGCAAGATTTGTACTGCACAACCAAACAAACAAGAATGCAAGCTAATAAAAACGTAGTAAAAAAAGAAAAAAAGTTTAACACTTTAAAACACAATAGCATTCAATAACTTCTTAGTTAATAGTAATTATTAAAATTCAATATAAAATAATTTATGTCACGATGCTAAGTATGCAAGAAGCCATAAACTTTATAACTTGTTAGTATTCACTAGCTGACTTAATAAAACTCTTTAACAGGTTTTCGATACCCATATAATACAAGTATAAAACTACGTAACAGATCTCGTAACGTAATAATGTCGGACGTGCTTCAAATTCATCATTACACCATAAACACAGTAAAGTCTTTTAAAAAAAAAAACACAACTTAAAAATAAAAACAAAAACTAATTACTTAGTTCGTTAAAATGATGAAAAAAGAAATACGTAACCGAAAACACGGAAGTATTTTTAAAATCAAATGAAGCTCTTTATATTACATCATCAAAAAAGTAATTATTAATGTTTTTTTAATGTCCCTTAAATAGAGATCTTCTTCATCTAGTTTTTAAGAGCAATTCTTACGTTTTATAATTGGAAATTGAGAATGTAAAGATACTTATGGTTTGTGTAGACTTTAAAGGTATTTAAGTTCTTTAGGTGGATTTAGTAAGACTTAAGTTCTTAGGCTTAAGAACTTTGAAGACGTAATCACTTGTTAAGTCCCCTTAGTAGTGAAAGTGCTTTGGTAAAGAAAACGAAGCCTATAATAAGAAGGTGTAACCCCCTTAAGGTGCATTGATAACCTCTGCCTCAAACAAAAACCGGTCCTTTGAAATCGCCTCTTTAAAAGTGAGAGTAAAAAAATATTTCGTAACTTTTTTTCTTTTAACCTGTCTTCATACACCTGACCTAAAGACATCTCAAAGGTAGAGAAGACTTCAGACAGCCCAACTCAAATAATAAATTTTAGAAGACAAATAAGTCTTTTTTTAGAAATAAAAAAGATAAAGAAGATGGAAAATATTTGAATCGAATTCATGTCTCACGTTTCTTTTTTTTGTCTATAAACTCGTATTTTATAATAAGTTATGCAGTTATTTGATTATGAAATAGATTCATGATAGTTTTTATTATAAAGACAACCATAACTATAAAAGACAGGTTTGAACTTATAGCTCGTGTTTGGCAAAAACCCGGATATAGATAGCAAAATATGATATAAATTTATATATAGACGTGTTATAGTTGTCATTAGAAATATTATACTAAAAGAAACAGTCTATATTTACAAGATAGAATTAATGATCTTTAAAATTCAAATGAAAGGTTAAAAGAAAGGTATATAGATTAGAGAATTTAACTAATTTAAAAACTAAAATTTTAACCTTTAAAAGTGATATGTGTAAGCAAAAAAAAAATGCAATTAAGATTCAAAAAAAGAAAAAAAAATAAATGTAAGAATTTAAAAAGTTTGACTCCACGAGGATTTTAATAGATTTAATTAGATTCACTTCAATTAAAATAATTCCCTTAGATAAATAAGAAACTCATTTTTTCGGTAAAGATCTGAGTGGTCTCAAAAGCACACATTGATTTAAGATTGTATTAAAGGTTACCAGAAATGTTATATGGCATTTGCTTACGCCTGAATAGAAAATATCAAGAGAAGTTTAAGCTTAACTGAAAAGACCAAGAAGAATAATGCCATGGTATGGTTAACGAGAAAAGCACATTATGCATAAACATATTATGTACGTTTTACAGGATCATAATGTTATTGGGAGTAAACAGGCATGTTATATTTAGGAGATGGAGGTGGTTAGAGTATGAATCAAAACAATGAAATATACGTCACTTTAAAATTTACAGGTTTGACAGTAAAATATATATTCAAGTGTGTATAAAATAATATCAGTCCAGGGGATGGCCTGCAAAACAATAGGTTTGTTCCAACCACACTTCAAACTGGTTTGGAACTGTCCGACGCATGCGCATCGGACCACAATTGACTGTTTTTCGGTAATGCGCATGCGTCGTACAGTTGGAAACTAGTTTGGGACTAGTTTGACTAGTTGTTGTAACAAGCCTAATGTGTGACATAGCATCAAGCTAGAATTTTGTTTATTAGTTAATCTTTTGGTGCATTTTAAGAATATGTGGTTGGCTAAGTTCGTTTGAGGGACATAGCTTCAAAAGCCTTGCCAAAAGGCTTTTGAAAATAACAAACTGGCGGAGAGCGGCACTGTCCCACCCATTTTGGTGGAAAATATGATTTTCATGATCTTAAGTACAGAATTAGTTAGAAGGGTGAAACTTATATGGGACCAACAATGGGCTAATTATTATCAGAAGATTAATTTTTAAGATATATTGATTCACAAAATTTGATTGACTGAAATTGATTTGAACTGACAGACTGACGCTGAACTAAAAATGTTTCTTGGTGTCTAAAACGAATTTCTGTTTTAGAATTTTTAAAATCGGAGACATAAAGAATTTCCTCCCTTCAAAACGATCACATACCTTCACTTACCTTCGTTAAGCTCGAAATCAATAATTTTCTTGTCCTTATATTGTAAGTTTATTGTAACCAACCAATATATTATAAAATATATTTAATTATAAAACATCAATTAAATTAAGAAAATAAAATAGTAAACTACAAATATTTGTACACATGTTATTATGGCGGAATTTTGTAATGAATCTATGGAAAAAAAAAGGTATTCCTCCTTTAAAGATGGCTGCCAGTAATCTTCGATTCCCATTGCAACTTGACGTAGACATTTTTAATTGGTGAAGAATGTCGGGGATCCTTGAGATTAAAACTCAAGTCTATAAAAGTATTTATGAGATAACAATCTTGAAGATATTGACAAAGACATTCCTCTCTAGCATATCAAATCGAGAGAGCAAGATGAAATATTAGTTTATCTCTCCAGCGTAAAAACTTCTTACTTATTTTTACACTTGTTCAAAACAACTGTTTTTTTAAAAGGCAACAAATCCTGTATGGTTATGGTAAATACAGCAAATGGCAAATGCTTATTAGAAGAGATACTATACAAGTGATACCCATAGAAGGAAATAGGAGTGTTAAAATTACCAATAGTGGTTCAATCCGAGCAAAATGTCATCATGAAAGAGACCTTCATAAAGAACAATGGAGTTGCCAACATTATCCATTCAAAATATTCGAGCTATGTCACACATCGCCTTATTCTCATGCAAATCTATCCTATCCAATGCGCAATACCTCCACCAACGCCGCTTAATATAATTAGCACATAAACAAAATCCAACTTACTATAGAACAATAAAATGATTTCGATGCGAAATTATATATTTTTTATCTCAGCTTTAAACTATTGTTTTATAGTTATTTTAAAAAATAAAATAAAAACGTTATGATTACTAATCTAGCCATTATTTCTGTATTTGTGAAATACAAAAATGAATAAACCATATGATTCAAAAATTGCGGAAATTGGTCTAATTAATCATTCTATTGTAATCAATCCAAGAAAAAAAAATTGAATAATAAATTAATAAAGGAAAACAATAAAAGGTGTTGCTAAAATTAAACATGATAAAAACAATTATGCAGGTATGCAGACGTGATTAATTCTAAACATTGTGAACAACATTAGCAAGTAAGTATATGTGTTGAAGATGATAAGGTTTATATCATATTGTCTATTGTTGCAATGCGTTGTTAAGTAACGTGTTTACATTAAGAGAGCAAATACTTGAAATATCGTAAGTATCACCTTGAATTTCATCCTTAAAGTATCCTGCATTACTGTTCATATGCAATTAGGATATACCATCAGATGGATAAATATAAAGGACAATATCTAAAATTGTACAAACTATGAGAACCCTTGCATTAAGTAAAAATTCTTTATTAATCCTATATAAAGCTAAACAAAAATCTTTTATATAATCGAGTAGTTTCCCGACGACGACAACGACAACTCACCTCTAAATGATTTATAACGTTTAAAATTGATGCGCCATAAGCTGGGATTGAACCAGTGACCTCCTGGCTAGTAAGCGAACGCTCTAACTAGACATCACGTGGCTCTTTCTGTTTACGTATAATTGGACAAAGCGAGACTCATTTATTTTAAATATAACTAATTATCGGGAGTGACGAAGAATTGGTTGGAATGAAAGTCCGAGAGTTTTTTCTTTAAATATTTATTAACATCAAAGCTTTCGCTCAGGGAGCCTGAGCTTCTTCAGTGATCTACAAAAATATATAAGAATATAAAAGATATTGAAACTAATAAAATAAAAATAAATATAAAAATAAAAAATAACTTATATATATATAATAATAAATTATATATATAACTTAATAAAACTAAATAAAAAATCTTACCGAAAATTGAAATTAAAAAATTAACAGGATAACTGGTCATTATAAAAAAATATGGCGATTTTTTTTGAAAAATATAACATATTTTAACAAAAAAATAACAATAATGTAAATTAAAAAATTTAAAAATTACACACATAATGTTTTGAAGGTAAATGAGTAAAAAAAACTCTCGGACTTTCATTCCAACCAATTCTTCGTCACTCCTGTATTGTAACTACAAGTCCACAAAATACCTCTTCAATTAGAATAACTAATTATCTCTCACCTCTTTTTTTCAACTATATTTATTCTGCCCGTTGCCACGGGCCTAACTGCTAGTAGTTTATAAGTTAGAGTTACATTTATGTAAATAAATAAAGTAGTCCAGGAGAAAGCGTGCAAAAAAGTGTCGGACTACCATTATGCTTTATCTTTAACCTAGTGCCTTTTAAGAATAAGAGGGCTAAGTTCGTCAACGGGACATTGCTTGGCCATTTACATTTTAACAAAACAAACCGGTAGAGAACGGCCATGTTCTGACAAATATGGTGGACAATAAAATGTTCGTGATTGTTTTGGTTTCAAACCTCAAGTTCCATGAGGGGTTTCCAAAACAGTTTTCACAACAATTTTGAAAACTATAAACTTCTAGACTGGTTATAGTTAAGTCAGGTTATTATATATCTGCTCATCATACCTACTGCGCGTGCCTCAATTCTGCTTTCAATTCTATACCCGTTTTCATGCTATTTTTTTTCTAAAAAAAAACAGTCCGGGAATTCAACTGAGACTTGTAGTCATCCATCCATAAGATGTGACTAAAGTTAAAATTTTTTTCTCGTCCTAAAATTCCAATTTTAATTTTGATGCGCACGATTGCGCGAAGCGCTTGGGCAGACAACGTTTTCCAAACAAACTCGTCCTGAGCATTGGTAAAATGAAGATGAGTTCCAAATTTCATTAAAATCGGTTAACTTTTACTCAATTTATCGGCGTACGTTTCAGACACACAGACACGGAGCATATTTCTTTGAATGTAGGAAGCTCGCTACGCTCGCTTCAATTACTCAGACCCTAACTTTACTTTCTCTCTTTTACTTCTTACTTTTTACTTTTTTACGTTTCTGTACAAAGTACAAAAAGAAACCTTATATAACGGCTAAGTCTGTCCGTGTGTCTGTTGGTGTCGTTTGTCCGTTGGCTTGTTTCAATTCATAAACTACTGTAGCTACAAACATAAAATTTGGCACACAGGTGCATCTCGGCGTTTGATGAAACTGGAAGCATTTTGGAGTTTCTGCACTTAATATTTTCAAGATGGCGGCCAATATGGCGGGTGACTAAAAAAAAGTTTTTAGTTACCATGGCATGTTATACATCAATTTAAAGATCTTGAAGTGTAGAAAAAGAATATGCAAC
>KZ651465.1:453716-474140 GCA_001010745.2 Gerris buenoi | reverse complement strand
AAAAAAAAAAAAAAAAAAAAAAAAAAAAAAAAAAAAAAAAAAAAAAAAAAAAAAAAAAAAATGACCCAGGAGTGAATATAGCCAAGGATGTTTTGTGGTGTCTTTTGATTTATCTCTCATCTATGAACCACATTTATATTTTTAGTCAATTTCACATTATATAGTTTTACGTTATTGTTTTAAGCAGTCACACACATGTACGTACATATTATTTGGTGGATAAAAGAGTAATTTTAAGTCATGCGTGATCTACCATCTAACAAGCAAGTTAATAGTTAGAGCACGCACGCTACTCTACAACAGGGGTCTCTGACCTAACTACCAGCAAAAAACTGAACTAATAAACTTAAACAATACAAAGTTGTGAGTTCTCAATAATCACATACCATTACCACAACCACAAAAACCATAAAAAAATATTAACATGATTCTTATTAAGGTTTTTTGGGTGTAAGACAGCTTATCTGGACTTTCCCTGCTTACCGACCAACAGTCTTGCGAAATCCGATAGCTAACTGTTAGTTATTCTATCTGGCCTGATTTCGACCATCGTATTCAAATATGAACCTTCAAGACACCTGGCCTACAACCTGCAATATCTAGGGCGTTATCCTAGAAGTAATAGCAAAGAAATACTCATAATAATTATCCCAATATCAGATGGATATATATGTACAATATATACAGGGTGTCCCAGCTAATATGGAACAGCGGAATATCTCCGGAACCATGATAGATAGAAAGATGAGGTTTTCAGGGTTCGATAATGGCAATAAATGCGCTTCCAAAAAAAAAAAAAAATCTTAAAATTTTCTGTTTACAAAATAAGAAAAGTGAATAGGAAGCCATATTTTTTTTTTTTTTAAATAAATTTGGATTCTACGGGTAAAAAATAAGAATTTTTTTAGTTTTGGAAATTTTTCGCTCCAAGCATTAGTTTGCCGTCTGGAGAGCCCTGAACCTGCTAAAATTGAAATTTTAACTCCATTTTACAGCTAAATTAATGGGATTTAGGGAAAAATTGAGACACAAAAAGTTGTTAATTTTAGTCATAGAATCCAAATGTAGTCTGAAATGCACACCTTATCTGTACACTTTTGTTGAACAAAGAAAAAGTTCAGTATTTCTTCTTCTTCAAACTAATGCTCGGAGCGAAAAATTTCCAAAACTAAAAAAATTCTTATTTTCACCCATAGAATCTAAATTTATTCTAAAAAAATATGGCTTCCTATTCACTTTTCTTATTTTGTAAACAGAAAATGTTAAGCTTTTTTTTTGGAAGCGCATTTATTGCCATTATCGAACCCTGAAAACCTCATCTTTCTATCTATCATTGTTCCGGAGATATTTCACTATTCCTTATTAGCTGTGACACCCTGTATATATCAGGAGGCAGGACAGTACCCCCCGGCCAATTCAAGCACAGCCGTGCCATCCTTTACTGGAACCACCTCAAGGTATTTTGGACCCCTCTCTATAATCTTAATAAGGCAATTAAATATGTAAAATAAATTGTAAGTTAGAGTTTATTACAAACTAAACTAGAAATAAAAATTTCACACGTTTACCCACATTAGTTCTTAAGATAATATAAGCTTAAAGTTTTGTTATTACGTCACTGATCTATTGTCTCATCATAATTATAAGGTACTTCAAGCCAAGCAATCCTAGAAACTTGAAATTTGGTAATGTAGGTAAAGTTTATCGTACAATTAAAGGAAAGATTACGAAATCCAAAAAAATCGGGTTCTTTACCCCTCTCAAGGCTAATGGAAAAATCGGTTATGCAAAATGAATAAATGAACAAAATATATAACTTGTATTACAAGCGCTTTCTAGTAGAGATTTTCGAAACTAAAGCATTATTTTACTCTCATTATTAGAATTTTAAATTGGAATACGAGTGATTGATCTTTATTGAGTAAGGACATAAGAATTCTATTTAAATTTTGTCTAATGTATAATTGATTTGGTAATATTAAAATAACAAATACTAAAAATATTTTAAAAGATGTAAAATGTAAAAAAATCATCTTAAAATACTTGTACAGGAGAAAAAGAAACTATTTATAAAAGAAGAGATTTGTTAACAAAGTGTGAAAAAGGTAAAATAAAATGTAACTTTCACCTACATGTCATCCACGATAACACCTCTGTAGCGTTCTAAAGGATATTTAGTAACAAAACTAGGAGAAAACATCACTTAAATAGTTAAATATAAAATTCTATACTGTTAGCGATGAAATCGAGATAACTGCCAATTTAATGACCATGAAGAAAAGACTCTAAACTCAGCTGATACTTGTATACTTCTATACGACACAGCATTGTGAAGATGCGACGTTTCTATATTTAAGGAAATATCTCCTGAAATGGATATTTTCTTTAGTTGGCGTTTACTAGGACGATAAAAGAAAGTTGACAAACACTCATTTTAACGATAATGTTTAAGCCTCGTCCAGACTACCAAACCGAACAGAGTAAACGATCCGAGCATTGGTCCCTGCGCATGCCCAGTCTAAGGTGCGCCTGCGCATCTCATTATGAGCAATGCGTAGAGAGCAATATTCGGCTCGTTTCCTCTGTTCGGTTCGGCAGTCTGGACGAGGCTTTAATGATAATGAGTGTTTTTTTCTTAATTTATGGTTAATAAGTCTAGGTAACAGTACAGTACATTACTATATACCCAAAAAATCTAACTGGGAGGGATGGGATAACAAAAATAGACCCCTTTATTCCTCAGATTTTTTTTTTTTTTTTTTTTTTTTTTTTTTATTTGCATATTACACCTACAATTGTTCATTGTTATAAGTAATAATGATATATTCGTTATAATGACATGTTAATCATGATGTGAGAAACTGTCCAGTGACAGCACTCACAATTAATGACATGCGTACAATTTGCTCCATATAATTTCATTTAATTTAATAAATCGCGTGGCCACTGCCTTTTCAGTCGTCGGAGAGGATTTCCGGGAATGGAATTAGAGGAAAGGGTTTGGACTAAAGGATTAGGATGATGGGATACAGAATCGTGAAAGGATTGATACCTGGAGGTGGCTAGGTCAGAAACAAAGGGTACTTTTAGGTCGTTATGAAGGATGAGGTTGNGCAATGGATGAAAATGTGTATTTTCTCCTTACTGGAGATAAAATATTGTATGCACCTCGGGAGTGAGTGCTATAATTCCCCTCACTATAATTATCTTTTAACTATAGTTATTCCCTTGGCTACGCCTCAGGATTTAGGTACCGTGGTTCCTTCGGCTTTGCCTCAAGAACCAACTTATTTTATCAGGGAATACTTCGTAGGGAATACTGCTTTACTCCCTAGGTGCATAACAAAAATATATAACAATATTTAAATTTGTTTTAGGATTATGTGGTATACTTATGGATAATGACATTCATCTCTTGTCTCTTTATAATGATGAAGTTCAGATCTGTGGTGTTAACATTGGGTTGGATATTGCTTTGTGTGATATTTATCTCAACTTATACCACATATCAGTATAAGTACCAGGTAACTACTTTATATTGTAGAATTAAAATTCATCCAGCATTTCATTTTGTAGATTTTTCTAAAGGATAAATAATTATTGATAGAGAAAAAAAAATCCTAGTTTTTTATTTATCAATAGATAAATAATATCTTAATTTAATGTCCCCTTCTCTTTCACACTTGTTTTTATCAGATTCAAACTTTTGTCTTAACTTTTACTCTTCTTAAAATAAAATGTGAAAGAGATCACAGAGTTAGATCATAGTTTTTGAATCATCGATGAATTAATCACTTAATTGTTCCTTGAAATAGACCTTAGTGAATATTAATACAAATGTAATTGAAATGAAAGTCTAATCGAAGCCACTACCTTTTTCTAGTAATTGAAGGCTTTTAAAATCACATGTGCTCTGAAAAACTAAAGGCAAAGTGTGAGTTTCGAATGTAGGAAATACACATTAGGTTACTTAATTGTTATTATTATTATTATTATAATTATTACGTCCTGCATCTCCTACCTCAGAAAATAAGTAAGTTTGATTAGTATAATTAGACCAGCTTGGCTATTATATTTATACTAACTTAAAGGAGATAAAATTTTATCACTATACTTTTTTTTTGTTTTTTAGTTTCTACTTTTTATTTCTAAGTTATATTTTTCCTTAATTCTATAAGATAATCTCAATGAATATTCATTCGATTGTTAATAAAAAGTTGTTGAATCAATGCAAATAAGAAGGAAAACAATAATTTCCGACTGAAGATGACTCTTCTGTTTATTCTCATGATTTTATATTCAAGAGTTTATATTCTTTAGTAGGTCAATGAGATTGAAGTATTTGTAGGCGGAAATTAAAATTTGAGAAGCTTGTGAGCTTCGTTTTACTTCGCATTGTTAAAATCCTTGAAGTAATGTGGGAGTTAGCTTACCCAACTAGAGAAGAATTAACCGTTCCAAAATATATATAATTATTTTGTGTGAATTTGCATTCATTGCCAACGTAGAGTAATTGCATCTACTTTTATTTACTTGAAATTTTGTTAATTAAAATTTTAAGTCAGCTAAATTTGTATTCTTATTTTTGTGGAGAGATTTTATTGAATTTTTGGATTTAGATAGCGTTTATCCTCGACTGTGTTTTTTCCCTAATGTGTGATAGCTCTTTGTAATGTGAGAGGTGCAGTTTAATAACCAAAACAACGTCTTCACACAAAACTATTGCTATTGAAACAATTGACTTAATAACAAAGTTACGTTATTGTTATGTTACAATAATTCTAACTCTGTTTCTTTGTTTATTGATTATGTGAAGAAAATAATAAAAACAGCCGACATTGGCCAGTTATTTCAAGAAATATATTTCTAATTATTTATTTTCTAAAATTAAGAAGGTAATTTTTCGTTCGAATTCTATAAAAGGATGGATTATATTTTTTATAAGATTCTTAGCTTTCTTCCAAAATGGTTTCTTTTTTTTTATGAAAGTTTAAATATATACTACTAAAATTTATGGAATTTCCCATTTCTTTTGTACATTTTCTTTTTTTACAATAAAAAAGTGTTTTCTGTTTGGTACGTGAATGTATCTCTTTATCTTTGTAGTCGACGGAGTGACAGTATCGTGGTCACCAGACACCAGACAGCAGTCACATCCTAGCTCGGCCGACACCTTGTTCTGAACGAGATCGTGAGAAGACGATCCCGTGAGACTCCGTCACCTCCACGCCCCGTCAGATCGTCAATCATCACGTTACCAGATGTACTCTCTAGTTATTCTTTTCACCGTCATTCCCCGGCGTCTCTTCGTGTCAACATTGTCAACCGCACGTTCGGGATTTGGCCTCTTTCTGACATTGACAACAAAGTGGGAAAATGGAAAAGCGTGTATACTGTAAACTTGTAAAATAGACTGACAATTGGTGTGGCACATAGCTTCCTCGCATCCTATCACGTACTTTATTTGATGATATGCTTTTACAAGCCATTGTTGTCAATTTTATTTAATTGTTTCGCCCGTTTTTTTTAGTATGTCAAAATTGTTTTGATTTTTTACCTGAATTAAGCATAAGTTAAGCCTCGTCCAGACTTGGCCAAACTGAAAACAGAGGAAATGAGCCGAACATTGGTCTCTGCGCATGCCCTGTNAATTTAAAATTGAAGTGTATATTTTTAATATCATGTTTGGATTCTACGGTGAAAAATAATATACTTTTCCTGGAAACTTTGTTTTCTATCTTCAATATTTTGCCCCCTATTAGGGGACAAAGGTAGCAAAATAACCCTTCCGATAATACGTTGTAAAATTTAAACGGTTAGAGATACATTAATGAAACTTAAGAGATCAGTACCATGTAAAGGTTACAAGTTTGTTTTCATGCAATCGCGCGCAGAAGTAGCAACCGCCTTTTGCCCCCTGGCCACCTATTAAAAAATTGTAACCCGCGGAGTGTATATTTTTGGTAGCAGATTAAGATTCTACTATGAAAAAATAAAAATATTTTACTCTAAACTTTTTTATCTATCTCCAATATTTTTCCCCCTATAGGAGGGCAAAGGTATAAACATGCTAGATTTCAGCGCCTGGGGCTGGGGTTGTCGTTAAATTGAATTATACATAGAACTCTTTATAAAAGAAAATAAAAATAAATTTAATCGTAAATTAAGGAGAGTTTTTACCCAATTAGAAAACTGCAAATATAATTTTTATTTATTCTTAATTTTTTGTTCAGAAAAAAACAACTTTCGAGGTTTGCAAATTAGATGCATCTAATATTTAAAGATGAATATATTAAGTTGTTCTTTTTATTATCCTCTTCAAAAAATGGAAATCTTGTTTTAGAGAGTTTTTTTTAACATAAAATTACAAAGTAAATTTGTTTAAACACTAATTTTAAAGCTTAAATGGAGAATAAAAGTACAATAAACAAGATTTTTTTTTTAAAAAAATTTACAAGTAATAATATTAGTTTTCACTTTTCTAAAGACTCATTAATTCTTGTTCTAAAGAAATTATAACTTATTTAGTACTTGAATTATTATAAAATTCACATTAATTAATGTAATACTTTTTTTTTTTTTTGTTCAGTACGTAAAAAACAACAAATAACTTCTCCTCGGTGGGGAATCGAACCCGGCCTCTTTCAGTTCACGTATATAGTTATTTTCTCAGGAACTAGATTTTTCCCGGGAAAACGGCTAATATCATTAGATTGTTGTTTAAATGAACTACTATTAGAATTTAATTAAATTTTTAGAATTTTTAAATCATAATCGTCCGAACCATTTTCGAGAAATATTTCTTTTTTTAGTTTTTGAAGAGCACCACCCCCTAATTGAGAGCTAAAATTAATTTATCGATTCCACCTCGGGATACGATTTTTCTGAACCTGTATGTAAAATTTGATCATAATCAGCTGAATTATTTTGGCCCCACACATCTACACAGACGACAGATTACAGACAGACATTTTTTCAAACCACCTTTTTTGGACTCAAACCGAGTAAATCCATCAAAATCTAAATATTTTGTTGTCATCACAATAATATTTCTCTTTACCTATATAGGAGAGTAAAAACATAATTTTGGACTCTATATTTTGGCATATAAAATCTATCAATATCGAATTATTATGTCATTATGTGTGTAAAAAAAACAAGCCAACAGAAAAAAACATTATAAAATAATTTTAATTAAGATCAACATCTAAGTTGTGTTAAAATATGTTATTTTAATGTTGAAACACGGAAGAGAACTATTTTATTTGTGTAATTATGTCATAATTTGTAGTAAATACTGGAGTTATTTCGATGATTCAATATTGTTATTTCGATAATACTGGAATATTAGATTTGTAGCATTATAAAGGAATCTAGCTCATTGCTTCCCGATATTTTTTTAACGCGTAACTGATCATTAATTTTTATACAACTAAAAAGAGATGCATTCTTTACAGGTAACTGTAATTCTCTGTCAAATCTTCACCCAAGTGTAATAGCGTCTGTTCGCATTAACGCTTCCAAAATCCATTCAATGAAAGCCGCTTGTTTTGTTGGATTTAAAAAAAAAAAAATGATACTGTTGAATGTTTGGTGAGGATCCATTGGAACTAAATTCCACGGCCTATTGTTACATGATTACAAAGGAACGGTTTGGGAAGCCTGCGCATTGTCTTATAACGTTGTACTAAGAGAAACAATTAGCAACTATCTTAACAGAGCAAAGATCAAAGTAATTATCAGACAATTAAACTGGTTCAAATTACGCACATCTTCGTTTCTAACATTTGAGAGTAATTCATGCTTACTTAATCGCAAATGATAATTTTGTATAAAAATATAATTAAGGTAAATTTGATCATATATTGTCATTGAAAAACCTATTGAATATAACTAATTAATCCATCTCATTAAATCAAAATATTTACAGTAATTAGTTAGGAGGGAAAATAAAAGTTATCAAGTACAATTAAAATAAAGTTCATCTATAAAGAAGCGATCCTTTAAGACTGTGGCAACGGACTTAATTTTATATTTAGAAAAAAAAAGAAAGTAAAATTAAGTAAATTTTGATAAAAACAATACTTCTCCTTTACTTTAAAAATTGCAAGATAAAAAGAACTTTTTATATACATACTACGTTTTTAAATTTTCTTAAACCGTGCCATCGATATATTTGAAATAATATAATCGATATATTTCCTGTTTTGCTGTCATTTAATGTTTATCTCTTATTTATAAAAATCATAAATTTGAAACCTGTCAAAATGAAGATTGTAAATATTATGGGATATGACAAAACAAATAAAATAACTTGCGGATTTTTTCCGAACTAACTTTTCATTCAGCAAATTTGCTGAAAACGAATTAAATTCTGCTGAAAAATGACTAAAAGTATTAAAATAATGCATTGTCATCGTGTTCTGAGCTGTTCTGAAAGTTTCAATTGTCTAGCTACTCGGGATGTTAGTTAAAATTCGATTGCAAGATTTGTACCGGACAAACAAGAAACCAAGTTAATAAAAACGTAGTAAAATAGGTAAAACGCCTTTACGTGATTGGATCTTAAAACGTTGCATTATCTTTAAAACATTTAAAAAGCCAATGTTGGAAATTTAGTAAAGAATACATGGTCGGAAAAGATAATCTGATAGCTCTTAAAATGTTTCAAAATCCTGTGGTACCAAAAGAAAGATTAAATTTGTTGATGCACGACCCAAGAAAAGTATTCATTAGATGGTCTTTCAGATGTACAACTGGAAAGTGTTTTAATTTTTATATTAGTTGACCTTACAGTTCCTCTTACTCTTACACACAACAGGTAAATTTAATTAATAAGTTTTCAACACAAACGAACAATTAATAGTTTTTTCACTATAAATTCTAGTTAGTGTAAAAAAAGAAAAAAAAAAAAAATTACGATGCAGTTTTATTTCTATGAATCCCCCTCTCCCCTCAGGAGATATAATTCGAGTGTGATATTGAGATAGGTCTGGAAGATTAGAACATGAACGCTTTCTGAGCGTGCAGTCAGGTGTATTGAAGCTATATTTTTAGCTTCTCTAGACATGATGGTCACGCGCTGTGGTTTTAATGCAAATCCTGTGTAACCTTAATATCAATACAGCCTTTCTCAATCACAATCCTGTAATGTACAGAGTAAAAGTATTAAGATTAGGATTAAGTAGGCCGGCTAACGACCTACTCTTGACAAACTATTATTTAGCTATTATTTCTAATTGTATTAGTTTAATACAAATCCCTTGTAACTTATTAATTAATTAAGTGTACACTTTCGCTTAAAAATATAAATAATAAATAATTAATAATTAATATAAAAATTCCATTTTTGAAAACTGGTCTTATGAACGAACATACATTTTTTTGGGGGGTAATAGGAGTGCGATGAAACTTAAAAAGCAAAGAAATATGACGCCATTTTGTTTTTTTTATTATTATTATTTTGGTTTCTGTATTCTTCACCTTAGTTGTTTCTATGCGCAAAATTTGGAGAAGATTGAATGACGGGAAGTGGTTCAAAATTGGGGTAATAGATGTTGGGATGAAACTTAAAAAGCAAAGTAATATAAGACCAGTAAAAATAATTCTACGCATGTGGAGGAGAAATAAATTAGCACAGAAGGTTAAGACGTATATCGGACAAACAATGGACTAATTATGAGATACAACTTAAATTTTATTAAACTTGATTTTATTGAACTTATTTTATTAAGTATTTTTTAAGATAAGTTGGTTTACAAAAATGTTGATGGAAACACAGATAGACAGGCCAAAAATGTTCCCTGGTGTCTAAAACGGATTTATATCCAGAAACATCTTAAACAGAGACATGAAAAAAATTATTTATTTAGAACAAACGCTTAGCTTGGGTTAAGATCGGAAGCAAAATAATTTAATAAAACAAGAATAATAACTAGCAACCTTGTTATTATGATAAGGAGAAAAATATCTTTTATAAAACTAAGACAACCTACGCAAAGGGAAAGTAACTTCCTACACTATCGATTAATATAATAATAATTATATGCGTCCACTCTGCTCCAATTATCCTACCAATTACCAGCTGCAGTCTGATACACAGCATTTCTAATTATTTTTATCAATATCAACTAAAACTTATTTCTTAACTTGTTTGGCATTAAACATCATTATAAAATATGAAACGTAGTGAGTCTAAGACTTAATAAGTCTAATATAAACGCATTCAAATTAGACACAGCTAATTAACAATTCAATTTTCAATGACAAACTTAAAAGTAGTTCGGTTTGGTTTTGAAATTTAATAGATTATGAAAAAGTAGACTGTGTAACTTAGAATGTAAAATTAAGTATATAATAAACTTAGAAGGATAATTTACATTTTTCTAAATTAGTAATGATAAAATTGTATTTTATTAACTCTACGTAATAACAAGTGAACATAATTTTGGGCATTTACATAACTTGTGTATACGACCTTCTAATATAACAGTTGGATGATATGAAAATATTATTAATCCAATTATTGTAATTTGATATACGTATGTAACAAAATTAGGCAATTATTTATGAAATATTAACTTTATCGCATATGTATTTTGTTCGTTGAATTTATTTCGGATTTAAGATTTATTTCGAACATACAACATACATACAAACAAACTAACAAACATTGCAAGTTAAATAAAGCTTGTACAGAAAAAAATAAAAATAAAATAATCCCAACTAACATTCCAAACTTTCGTCTTTAATTTATATTTCCTTTCTTTTTCAGAGTAGCTTCAATAAGGTTATCCGCGAATAAGCAGGATCCGTTCGCAAATTTAAAATAAGTCAGAAATAAAATTCTCGCGAATAGGTGAATACGCGAAAGTTAAGGACGCGAATGTTAAGGATTTTACTGTATATTTGATAAAGACAATACATAGTTATCAAGGATATTACAAATGAAAGGGAAGAGGAACTAAGCATTAAGTTCCCCGTTTTTGATTGTATTAACATTTCAAGTCAATTCTAACTTCTGAACTATAACTTAATAACTTTTTAAATTTACTCTAGTACTTTCCTAGTGTCTTCTATTTTATTGTTTAAATATTATTTATCTACTCACGGCCGCAAATTAAGCATTACTTAATTCTTTCTAGGCTGGAAAGCCCTATTTCGCTAATTTTTTATTAAAATATTAAAAACATGAGAAGATAAAAGATTGTGTGCAACAAGGCAGCAAAGTAAATATTTCTGCCTCGTGTATATTGTCTCAATTATGTAAATTCCCTGCCTCGGCAGTTAATTCTCGTAGCCTTTCCTCACCTCCGGCTCGGAGGCTAACTTAATCACTCGTCAGTAAAATTCTATTTTGCTGCCTAGTAGTCTAAGTTACATAAATGTGCTATTCAACTATTCTAAATTATACCTGATTGCCAGTGTTTAAAAACTTTAGCGATAATTTCAACTGTTGATTTTTATCAACTATGCTCATTACGTAAAAACTTATTTAAAACATGTTGAAAGCTTTCTGTACTTTGTCAGTATCCTGACAAAAAAGAGAGCAGTGATAACAAAAAAATATCAATAAAAGAAATTAGTTTCATTAGTAATATTAATGAGTATTAATAGAAATATAGCGAATGAGTAGGTAATAAAATAAAATAAAATAAAGCTTACTATGATCAACTATAGTTTATCTGGCTGGATTTGGCAAAAAAGAACAACTTTTTTTTATAACTTTTTTATATATATAGCAAAGAAAAACTATATAGAATTAAAAATTATGATAGCCATGCCCAAAACCTAGTGTATATCATGATATAGCAAACGCAATGTAGCATATGACCGTTTTAAATTTGATACAAAAAAGATTTCATAATAACTTCAAGGCCGTATAGCCCCCAAACTAAGTAGATTTTGGACTAAGGTAAATTTACATAAATCGGCTTATTTTGATTTAAAGAACATGTGGTAGGCTTTTGTAAAGACCTTTTACAAACACCCTGCATAACATATGTTATTCGTTAAAAGATATTATTAATAAATATAAGGTGGAGAAATTTCTGAGTGAAAATGTTTCCTCAAAAAAAAACCCAACGACTAGATAACTGACTGAAGCGAAACTAGCAGTTTAGAAGCAGCACACAATCATTTATTAAAATGATTCAAAGGCAGAGGGAAAAAATTCGTATCGGAGAAAGTTCCTATATATCTGACCGTCATTTACCTTATAAACGGGACCGATGAATGACCATCAATTATTTCACCATCAACCTCTCAAATGATTAATTGATGTTTTGGTGATTGCATTTATCAATTAAAAGAAATCCTGTTCGAATATTTTGGGCTGAAAAGAGAAAAGAAAGGTAAAATATATTGAAAAACTAGGGGGCTCTGTCCCCTACTCGTTCAGAGTAGCTTCAATAAGGTTATCCGCGAATAGAAAAGATAATCTGATAGCTCTTAAAATGTTTCAAAATCCNGTCAGCCCCCTCCCCCCCTCAAGGCGGCCACTGAGCGGCCGCAGCCTAGTATACAGTATTAGAATTATTTTGTTTATTTATTATAAGAACCGGGGACCGTTCAAAAAGTTTAAATCCGCTGTAATAGTTTTTGCACTGAAAAATAAAGATGTTACCTCGGAACAAATAATTTTTATATTCTAGATCTTAAGTTTCACTTTTAATGCGTGAGAGCCTCACACATATTTCAACAAAAATAATGGTTTGTTTTGATTTTATGGAGTTCAAATATATATAATAACTTATCTAAATAAAACATATCTAAATAGTGACCGACAATTTTATCAAAACTAAAGTTCTATTCTAATTATTAACATTACATTTTTGATAGAATTCAAATAGATATAATAACTCATCTAAATAGTGACCGAGACTTTTATCAAAACTAAACGTTATAATTATTAAGATAATATTTTTGATTTACTACCGATAAAAGTAAAGGTTTGTGTGTTGATTTGTTAATCTTTATATAGATTTCATAACTTATCAAAATAGTTTTGATTTGTTGTGTATTGAAAGCTGTCACTTTTTGATTAAGGCATGTAGACAAACAATGCGCTTTCTTTAATACACCGTCCCGTGTTTTGTTTATTGCCTCGGGAATGACAGTTCCCCGTGTCATTCTTGAGCGGAATTTACTATGAGAACTTCCCCTTTCTCCCCCCGAGAACCTCCCTTAACCCCTCTTATCTCTATCGCACTCTTACAAACAGTTAATAATATATCACTCTCTCTGAACTTGTTTGTTTACAAAACTTTTTTAATAATATAGATAGATAAGGTCAGAGAGAATAGTTATGCAGAAACGAATATTTCAATGCAATTTGTTTGTTTTGAAAGAATTTTATTTGAGGAAATTTAGTTTCAGTTTAATAATGTGAGTCAAAATTATTATTTATTTCTTTATTCATTGAAGATAATTGAGATAAAAGCCATGCCCAAACAAATTTTAATTTAGTTAACTATAAACTTGTAACAATCACCAGGCAAAAACCGGGCAAAGTATTTTAAATGAACTTAACACAGACCACACTAGTAATGTTCGTGAATTGCGTATTAAACTATGATGTGGAGTAACTAAATAGACTGACAATTAGTGTGGCACATCGTTTCCTAGCATTCTATTATTTGCTGTATTGATTTTATGCGCTTTTACAAGCTATTATTGTCAGATTATTTAATTGTTTCTCCCGTTTTTTTTAATCTGTCGAAATTGTTTACATTTCTTATTTCTTATATGTATCAATTTAGCAAAGGTTAAAGAGTGTAGACGGTTAAAATTAATTTGGGGCTATGTGCGAGCAACTTTCGATAAACCATCCAAATTTCAAAAACATCAGACGAGCACTTTTGAAGATATATAGTTGAATATAAATGTATGTTTGTGCGCATGTAGAAAGGCATGGGTGCAGAAGGTTGAAATTTGGAACCAACAATGGACTAATTATGACCCACCATAAAAATTTCATTAAAATCGGAAGTGTTTTAAGATTATTGATTTATAATATGTTGATTCGCAATAGTTGAATGACAGGCCAACAGATATAGACACGGAACCAAAAATCTTCACTGATGTCTGAAACGTATTTCTGTCTTGGAATTTTTTAAATTGGCACATAGCTTCTGTTACCTTTGTTAACCTTGGAAGAAAAATTGATCACAGAAAAACATTACAAAATGTAATACGAATTAATATTAACAACTAATAATTATTTAAAAAAAAAAAATCAATATCACAAAAACCTAATAAAATGTTTGCTAAAAATATAAAAAAATATGCTTAAATGTTTCCAAAAAAGAAAAAAGTATAAATTGCTTAAGTATAAGATCTTTAAAAACCAACTGCAAACAGAAGTGAGTAAAAGTAAAAAACAAAAGAGGCAGCTGTGGGTGAAAGATGTTTGGAAAAGATCACGTCTAATTTCAATTTATCTAAGAAAGAAGTTAATTGTATTCACAATTAGGTTACGAACCTAGGAAATATATAATAGGTTTTCTTTGATCTCCGCTCGAGTTTCAACCGTTTCCTCATTTCTAATTCAAGTCTTTTACAAACGCATTTTATATGGGAATTAATTTAATAACAGAATTGTGCAGACGCTTTAAAAATGTTTCAAATTATGTAATGAATATATTATTGTTTGCTTGAATGGTTGTAACAAATAAATTATTCTCAAACAAAATGTACTCAGACAATGTCAATTCCAAGATCACAAATTTATCTTCAATTCGTCAATAGATATAACAGATATAACTTATGATCACGCACAACGGAAAAAAATATTTTAAAAATATATACTAAAAAAGTCCAGTCATGCACCATGACTTAATGAGCGAATTTTCAAAGAAATCTGCGTATTAATGGCTTTGATAATATAGAAAAATGTTGGTTTAGAATTAGATGGGTGAAAAAAAAATAGGTTACTCACGGGTACGAGGTCAAAATTATCAAAATATAAATCAAAATAGTATTTATCCTTCAAGATGCACATCGTTGAAAATCCCTTGTAATTGTTGTTATTTACCCTTTTATCATATTTTTATATAAAAGGGGGGTAAAATGGAAAAAACACGATTTTATGCTATTTTTGACCCTAAATTGTCAAAATGTGACCCCTAAATGAACTTCAAAAATTCTGGCCAACGAACTCATCCTTTCTTTTGATATTATTGACATTTTAAAATTTGTTTGACATTTTTAAGTGCATCCTAAGGGGAGATATCGTCTGGAGTGACACATATATATGTACATACATACATAAAAAAAAGTATTAAAATTCAGGAATCGGTTAAGAATGGCTTAAAACGAATTTCCATGGAAACATTTTTCAAAAATTCGCATTACAAAAATTTTGAAGCCATTGCAATAGCTCAATTTTCTTCGAAAATTCGCTAAAAGAGAGAACAACGTTCAGTCAGATTCAAAATTCAAATGCCCAAAACTATTAATTAAATATAAATAAATGTTTTGGAGGTCCCAAGAATTTGATAGAAATGATGATGAAATTAAATGAAGTTTATAGTTCGTTAAATGTAAATTCAGATAATATAAAATAAATAAATTGTACATAAAAAAAGAAGATAATTAAGTTTAAACTAAAGATTAAATACAAGAAATGTAAATTGAAAATAGAATTGAAACTTTTAACCATCTCACACACTCTAATACTGTGACAAACGAAGGATTCTTTTTACGAGATCTTTGACGTTTAATTACACAAACAGTGATAAGAATGAAATAATAGCAACAAGCGTCAATATAATATAAGTGTCAACACATTAAAACACTTTTTATTATAATTTGTCCTTGCCCTAATTAAAACGATCTAATTAAAAATATGTATTAAGGTGTAATTAAATAATTAAAAAAGAGGACCAAATTCTCCTTCATTAAGAGAGTGTAGTGTTAATTAATTGTATTTACTCGTCTCAAACTACCAGACCTGATATAATGAATGAATGTAGGCTATGAGAAAAAGGGAAAGTGATGACTGTCCGAAGCAATTCTTTCTCACCACTTACATCAATGAAAATACATCGTATTATGTCCGAAGAATAGAACCTTCTGTCTAATCAATGAAAAGATAATGTTGAATGGAAAACAAAAACTTTTCGCAATTTCCATTTCAAGGTTCATTAGGTTTTCAAAAAGTTCAATAACCAAGGTAAAAACCTTAAGGACACTATCACATTAATATAGTTTTAATATTCTAGCTCCCATAATAATCCTGATTATAATTAATAACAACTAATTTATAAACAAATAATAGTTTTATCATGTTGTTCTATTCATAATAGTCCAGGAGGTAACATGCAAAAAAATTTGGTTCTTTCTTTGGTATCACTTTGATTTAGATTAGAATTTGAATATAACTAACCTATCAAAGCACAAACTAACATCAACTTGATTTTCAGTCTACTAATTAATTCTGTACTCAGGATCATGCAAATCATATTGTCCACCATAATTGGAGGGACATGGCCACTCTCTACTTGTTTTTTTCAAATGCTTATTGCCTAGTTATGTCCCGCAGACGAACTCAGCCGACCATATATTCTTAAAAGGCACTAAAAGATTAACTTGTACACAAAATTCTAGCTTGATGTTAGTCAGACACTTTCTTACACGCTATCTCCTGGACTATAGTATCTATCAGAATTAGATTGGAATACTGACTGTTCAAAAAACTAAAAAATGGACTAATTAATTCAAATAAATTATTGGTGCTGCATCATAATTATGACAAAGGGAGGTTAATAGCAAGTAATACAACTATATTGCCACCACAATTTTTAGTAGAGATTTTATTTATACTAGGTATATGTTAACATTCAACACTGAAGATATATTAAGTCGAAACACGTTTGTGTACTTTAAAATTTTGAGTACATATTTTTAAAATCTTGGGAAAATATTTTTGTGTTACTTTCTGTTAATATAAAAAAATAAATAAAAATAGTCATAACTAATTAAAATGAGTTTTTTACTTGTTAATGCAAGAGAAAGAAAGGCCCTGGTGATCTTCTAGAGTAGATACAAAAAAGAATTGGAAAACTTGTGAACTTTTCATTGAATTTGCAAAGAAAATGATCATAATAATCTAAATGTACGCCCTTATTTTACTCTTCTACAGGGTCTGTTGGAAAGTCTAGCCCTAGTTGATACCCATAAACTATTGTGGCCGAACTATAAGATTTACAATAAATAATCGCCTTCCATTTTAAACAAAATACATATAAAATTAAGGAATGATTTATTCGATATTTAAATCAAGTCACGCGCAGTGTTGTGAACTTTAAATTCATTCTAATTGCACTTAACTTAAGTAAAGTTAAAAACAAGCTTTAATCAATACATACAAATGTATTGAGTTTCAATCAATTTATTGTAAACATTGGAATTTGGGTCTTTACAAGAAGATGGGCTTAAAATTTGAGAGTCCTTAAAATAATTTAAGGTTATATAATAATAATAATATTTATTCCACCAAAAAAAATAAAAAAAAAAAAAAAAAGAGAACAATATTTACAATTTTTCATATTTTTCAATATTTGCCCAATTTAATAAGTATCTAGTTATTAATATCCAACACTTAGATGAACATAATACTAAGTAGAGTAGTTGGTTCCTTGTATTGTTCAAATTAATTGCTGTTGAATCTTGAGGAAAAATAATCCGATCCCTTTAGCGATATTTCGACCCCTCCGTGGGTCATTATCAAGCTGACTGAATAGAAGATCACTCTTAATTGAATTCTTTGAATTAAAATTGAAATTTTACTGAATCGTCTGATTCTCGCCAATTTCTCTGCATTTAGATAATATTTCTTACACATAAAGGTAGTAAGTACGGTTCTAAAACGGTACATACGCATACGAATTGTAATCACTACATTTAAGTGTAATCTAAGTACAGAGAAATTACTGAGAATCAGACGATTCAGTAAAATTTCAATTTTAATTCAAAGAATTCAATTTAGAGTGATCTTCTATTCAGTCAGCTTGAGAATGAAGGAGGGGTTGAAATATCGCTAAAGGGATCGGATTATTTTTCCTTTAGACCAAACAGCAATTAAATCAAACAATACAAAGAACCAATAACACTGCTTAGTTTGGTAAAAAAAAAAAAAAAAAAAAAAAAAAGGTCGAAATATCGCTAAAAGGAGCGTATTATTTTTACTTATGACCTAACAGCATTTAAATTAAATACTATGTTTATTCTTACATTTCTACTGTATGTTATACTCTTCAATGCAGGCATGCAAGTCTCTGAAATTCTGGATCACTTAAGGAACAAAAATCATATGAAAATAAGGTAAAAGTATCGTGATAGATATGACTTACGTCTCTGTCTGTCAGCAAGTCAGGATCGATGTTAGAGTCTCTGACTAGAGCTGTTAAGGTCAGCACCAGCACGAGTGTGTTTACAGCGAGCGAAACGAGGCAAAGAGCGAGGTACGCGGTCAGATACACAAGCGAGGTGGGTGCGGAGCAACAGGCTTGAGCAGCCGCCAAAATACCAAGTAAACCAGCTAGTGAGGAGACCAAACCGCCCCACAGTCCCGCCCCCAGTCTGCTCAGAGTGACACCGTATGCGGCGCATAGTGCACCGAACACCACCATCAACAATCCGGCTAGAAGTTGAAGAGATCCGCCAGACGCTACCAGCCATGTCTCTCTATCGGAAGTTTTAGAACTTCTCGAACTAAGTAATGTCCTTTCACTTGAAGGGCTTTTGGCGACCAATCCAATTGCAGATCCTTTAGTTAGGGTGGAATCGACACCCGAATTGTTATATTTCGAACTTCCCGACATCGCGGAGAAAATTTTTAAAAAACTTTTCTCGCGATCGTGGGTTATAGAGGATTATACTCGCGATCTATTCGTGCGGAGGAAGTCGCGGGTTCACATCACCGCGTCCAAGATGAGACTAGTCGCAGGAGATCGCTGGCTTTCACCGGTGCCGCGGTCTCCCACCAGATCCTCCCACCTCCAGAGAGAGTACTCTGTCCTTCCTTCATTAGACTTCCCACCTCGCTACTCGTATATTAGCATACTAACTTCGTCTAATTAAATCTTGGTATCGAACCCCGGTCCATGTGATATCTTCAGCACGTGGATTCTACATTCCTAACTTGATAAGTTGAGTAATCCTGCAATTGCGCGTTCATTACTAACCTAGATCTAACAAACCAATCCTATTGATGATGACATTGGATTCTCAAGGATTCCGGCATTCTTTTCAACCAAAAGGTGGTTAAGGAAATGCAATATAGTTTCAATGTGCAAAGAATTCAATTGCAAAGAAATGATAAATTGTTAATAGTAATACTAATAGTCAAACCGATTAGGCCATTACTTATTAAAAGCAAAGGAATTCCATTCCCTTAGTAGGATTTTTTTTTCTTTCCAATTCTTAAAAAAAAAAAAAATAAATTTAAAAATAGAAATAAAAAGCAGTTTAAAGCAAAATTAGTTCATAAATTCGCTGGGGTAGTGATAAGTAAAAATTTCAAATGCTGTGTCAAAGCATCTCTTCCACAAACACATTTTTGGACTAAGTAATTTGTCATAAGTTAAATCATGCAAGACTAAAAAATAATTTAGAATTATTGCATTTTTTAAAAATATAACTTTGAATATGAATTTATCAAATTAAAAAGTAAAATTATTTATAATAATGTAAATTAAATATATGATAAATAATTTTATTGTAAATACATTTATGTCTAAAACTGTATACCAACAGTATAATATATCCTATATCTATACATATACCTTGTACCCTAGGATACCTAGTACAGTAAAAATAAACTTACTGTGCTTTATTAAATACTCTGCCAATTAATGTGGCACATAGCTTCCTCGCAAAGAAAAGACCAAATTAAGAAAAATACCATAAATATAAAAAAATTTGGAACCGCGTGGCACTGTTCCAGTAAATATTTAATAAGTCGGAGAAATTTAAACATTTGTTGAAGAAACAAAGCCTCCAGCAAGCACCAATAGTTAGTGCATCTATAATTTATTTAATAAACAAATATAAAACTGCAACCAATTCGTAGAAACCTTTGTTTAAACAAGTTTATTTACCCCCCCCCCCCCCCAAACTAACAATAACACAAAATATAATATACCAAAAATTAATCTACGATGCAAGAGCTTTTTAACGATATACATCACACTATAAAAGATTAACTTTAACATTTGTACCCCTGTACTCTAAAGGTACCAAAATTATATTTTTAAAAAACAAACAATACAAAAGGGCATTAATTTAACTAATAAATACTTAGAAATAAAAAACCTAATATCAAAAAAGTATTTAAACCCATTAACCTACAACAAAATTATAAATCGGTACAAAAGTACATGCACAAAATTTTTAAAAAATCAACAAATAAAATAGCTTTAA
>KZ651465.1:442534-452843 GCA_001010745.2 Gerris buenoi | reverse complement strand
GAATAAAGTTTAAAATATTATAGACTTTTTTGTTTATTAATAAGTCTTGAAAAATAAAAAAATGTTGAATAATTGTTCATTATTGCTTCCGAGCTTACCGAAGGTAACGGAAGCATTCATTCACTTTAGAGAAAGAAAAACTTTTATATATTTATTGTTTTAATTGGGTGTACGGACTGCTCATGGTCATTTACACCCTTAGAAAAACTTTTATGTCTCCGATTTTAAAAATTCCAAGACAGAAATCCGTTTCAGACATCAGGGAACATTTTTGGTCTCGTTTCTGTCTGTTTGTCAGTCTGTGTTTCCGCGAATTATGAAACGTGCGACGATAACATGAGTAATTCTTGACCGATTTAGATGAAATTTGGCAGACATGTTCATTTTACCAATGCCTAGGACGAGTTCGTTGGACAACGTTATCAGTTTAAGCGTTCATCAAGCGCAACGCCCTCGTAAACGTTAATTTCAAATTGAAATTAAAGTCCGAGAAAAAAATCAAACTTAATCTAGTTAATGAGACAAACATTTTTTTCAAATACTATTTTTTGGTAAAACCAACAGCGACACCGCTATGAAGTGTTAAAGATCGCTAAAACTATTTATAGATTTTAGACAATAAAGAATATAACAATAATGTTAATATTAAAAAAAGCACATGATAGGATGCGAGGAAGCTATGTGCCACACTAATTAGCAGTCTATTTCTTTTTTTTATCCAAATAAAAATAAAAATGTAGTAGTAAGTAAAAAATGAGTGATGACTACTGTTTACGTAATATTTTTTAATACTACCATCGCGAAAAATGTATACTTTACACTCTAACACCACCACAGAGTCCAGAGGGGTGAGCAGGTCGCGAGATAGCCCAATAATTAAAATAATCTGGGATTTTTTTTTTATTTTTTTTTATTTTTTATTTTTGGCTGCTTTGCTTAGCCTTCAGGCCATAAGCCGCCTATAATTACAACTTTATCATAAAACAATTACAATAACATAAAATTACCATGATAACAAGAATCACCATATTGAACGTATCATATGTTGTCAAATACGTCTAAGTCTTTTAAAAATTCAAATAATTTTCTAACATTGTGCTGGTTGTCACCTAGAATGTCTGTCAGTGTTGTAGGGAGGTCGAATTGTTCTCTGGTTTCGTCTAGTCTAAAGCAATCAGTCAACAAGTGTCAACAATGTGTGTGTGTGTGTGTGTTTATTTTTAAAAGTAGAAATGCTTTCAAACTTACTAAATTAATGATCATTAAAAATAATCATTTTTCAATAACTTCATTAAATTATAAAGTTGATACATAAAAGAACATTTTAGTACATAGGTTCCATAATTTTAAATTTTAACACTCTGAAAGTTTATCTCTCAAATTAAAGAACATAGAGTTTTGAGCTGCGGAGAGAGAAATGTTCTTATCTAATCATTATGAAATGTAAATAAAATTACGATCGCAATTTAAAGATAAATAAAAATAAAGAAAAATATCATTTAAGAGCAAAATTTCGCTTTTACTGAGAGAATATACTTTTAGGTTATTTTTATGTCTCAGGATCATATAACAAAACCATAAACATTCAGCTTTAATTTTGTTTTGTGGAACTTATTCGTAATAACATCGGGGCTTAAACACCAGTTTATTTTTATCTTTTTGAAGATTTTGTAACTAATACAACATTACGTTATATTAGGTAATGTTTCGTATAAATAATTACTGTTACGTCAAGTTTGTCTCAAGACACTTAAACTAAGTTTTATTTGGACGAATAACATTATTTTTCGTAATTTCGTGGGACGAAACCTTGAGAGGTTGTTGGTACTGAAGCGCGGAGGAAATGGTCAATCATTTGTTCAGAGAAGATAACGCAGAAGTTGTTAAGATGGCATCGAGAGGGCTTGAGTCGATCTCCAGCTCAGAACTTCTGTGAGAATTTTTTCACGGTTCAGCAACATTTTTTGAATAGGTCGGCTTGGGAAAGCGTGGCTTCTTCTTTTTTTGTTTGTTTGAATTAAAACAAATTTGTTAAAAGACGTAGAGCAGAAAGAAAATTACATTATTTCGTTACTTTGTTTTTACTTTCTCATATAAAGAGAAAGTATTGTGATGGCTCGAAAATTCTACTTTGAGATTTTGATGGATTTACACGTTTTGAGGTCCCCTGAGTACAAAAAAGTAGTTCTTAAAAAATGTCTGTCCGTCGTTTGTCGACTGTCGTCTGTCGTCTGTGCAGACGCCTGGAGTCTAAACTACTGTGCCGATTTTGATGAAATTTGGCATACACGTTCAGAAAAATCATACCCCGAGGCGAAATCGAGAAATGAATTTTAAATCCAAATTTGAGGGTGCTACCCCCCAAAAACTCTGAAAAAACACACAAAAAAAAAATTATTTCTCGAAAACGGTTCCGATGATTTTGATTAAAAAATTCTAAAATGTAGTCAATTTAAATAAGAATCTAATGATATAAGCCGTTTCCCCGGGAAAAATCTAGTTCCTGATAAAAGTGCTTAAAACGCGGATTGAGAGAGCCCGGGTTCGATTCCCCGCCCGGTAGAAGTTATTTTTATGATATTTTTAATGAAATTTCCAATAGTAATTAAATTTACATATATGTGAAAGTTTGTCTGAGTTGTCTCAGACCGATTTTTTCTTATTAAAGTTGTTAGGATAAAATAAAGCTATAAAAGAAGTTAAAATTACAAGGTTGATTTTACAAAATTAATTGTCTTTGATAAAGTTAATATTAAAGTGTGATATATCTTGACGACAAATCACAATGATTGCAATAAAAAGTCGTATTGTGAGCATCCATAGCTACAGTTCTAAATAAACAGGTCAAGTGTGTGCTGGTGCACAGCGATGGTCCGTAGGCAACACTGTATTGTTTAAGTAGTACCCTAATGACGTTGATGGTGTTTTTTAAAATGCTAAAAAGCTTACTTTGAACTATCCTATGCGTCTGATATTCTCAAAACACAAAAACAAACTTCTGATGAAGTATTCTTTTGCCACTAAACCGGACTACCGGACTACAAACATATAAATACATCAAAAGGACCATAACTATTAAAAAACGTATTTTGTCAATAAAAAGTAAAATAATTTTTTTTTTTTCATAATTTCCAAAATGTGGTATTTTTACTTTTGGTCGAAGAATGTTCAGGAATTTTTTCAGATTTTTTGCACTTAGATGGGGGGGGGGCACTTTTCCCAACCACTTCAAACTTGCCTAAGATAGCCCTAACCAAGCTTATAACCAAAAATGTAAATATTTTTGTAATCAGCTCGACGTACCCTTTCATATGATACCACATGTACGGTGTCGAAAAAAAAAATGATAATAAATTTTAATTATTAAGTTTTTTTAACCCTAATTTTTTTAAAAGTGTTTTTTTTAAGTCGCTATATTTTTAAAATGTGTGGGTAGGTACAAGATACATGCATGCTAAATTTTAAGGTGATCGGACGAAAGGTGTAGCCGTGAGAGCAGGCGACAGACGGACGGACAGACAGACAGACACACGCAGGAAAATATAAGGGTCATTGGCTTTTGCCTACGGACCCTAAAAACAATACTGTCTACATTTGGTAATACAATAGACAATAAATACAAATAGAAAGAGGATTCGGTCATATTAAAGATATTATGAAAAGTTTTGTAATTGACATTATTCTTTAACTACAAATAATTCATCTATCAACTTTATTAAAGCATCATTATCATAAATAACAAGAATAATAATTCTGGAAAAAAAAAACAAGATTTCATAATGTTAAAGAGAATTAAAGTTTACATTAAACGAAACTAAATTATTTTAGCCTTCAAATCTAATGTACCTTGTTTCAGCTGTAATTGTTTTTTTACATTTTCTTTAAATATAGAATAAAAAAAATAATAAAACTTGTTTTTTAAACAGTGTGAAAGTTTTAATTTAAATTTAATCTTGAATTTAGGTAAAACACACAAAAAGTTTTCAGTCTAAAGAAAACCAAAATAAAGTAATTAACCCTTTTTTTGTACAAATTAATAACAAAAGAAAGTGTTTAAATAAGACATATGACCTTGTGAGATTCACTGCTCTATGTTCAGGCATTAAACCAGATCTTCTACGTTCAGGCATGCCTAAACCAAGATTTTCAGTTGTAATTCCAAATCCTCTCACAGCAGTATGTGTGTTTCTAAAAGGAAATCCGCTTATGGTAATGCCACGAGCAGATGAAAGTTGGTATAATGATAATTATTCCAAGATTTAAGGTAAAAGATAGGTGCAGAGAGAAATATACAGTTCTTAATTGCCTTGATAATTAATCCAGGATTAGTAGAATACGTGGAATTAAGAAATTTTAACATTGCTTATAAAGATCAAAGAAGTAAATGTTGATAAGACACAGATATTATTTAGCCTATTTTGATTAGTATTTAACCCGTGTTTAAAATAGGTGAAAAAATCGGTCCGAGACAACTCTGACAACATTTTTCATATACGAGTTAAAAACTTTTTTTTTTTGGAACTTAATTAAAACTTCGTTTTGTAAACTATACTCAAGCCATTATACTTGTTAATCTGACAGCGCAGGAAAATCGAATAAAACGGGAGGGGAGCCAATAAGAGTTCGAGATTTTGGTGGGTTGTAGGTGGGGCCAACTAGGCAAACAAAAATGTCACTGGATAACCTTAAGCTTACCACCTATAGGATTTTATTTTTACTCTAACCTAGGTTGGCCAATCTGAGCTGTCAGATTTACAAAGTATAATGGCATGAGTATATATAAACTCTCAGACTAGTTATAGTTAATTCAGGTTATCATATCCCTACTTAGCATATCTACTGCGCATGTCTCAATTCTGTTTTCAATTCAATACCCGTTGCCATACTTTTTTTTTAAACATTTTCAATACAAAACCAAAAATTTGCTGTTGTGACATTGAACTCAAAACGTTTTGAAATCACCCTTTTTCATGGGGTTTTGAATACCAAAACCGTTTTCAAAACTCATGGAAACGTATAGTAAATGTAAATATAGCAATAAAATACCACTCAGAGCACGCTCGTCTCTGATAAGTCCTATATATGATTTTCTTGATATGGTTTAGGTCCAGAGTTGGGTGGGCATCGTCGGGCCCCTGATGAGTCGGTAGCGACGAAACGATGCAGGACATGGCGTTTTGCCGAGCCAACATTTTGTGACGTTTGTCTGGTGTTGGAACAGTTCCTATGTGTCNTTGGACAGGATTCAAACCAGTTCCATACTGAGGCCACGCAAGCCTTGCTTTAACCATCTTCGTGCCAAAACACTTGTTTTTACACGTTTTAACATAAACGTGCTGGAGAAAGACAAACAACGGATTTGGCCAAATACCAAAGGATACGACAACTTTCATATAAATTCAACAAATTCATCGTATTTTGAAGTGAAACTGAATGATGTTAATATTCCGCTGGTGTTTTGCCACCGGAAATTCTGCGGAATTCCACCCTGTTTTCTATTTTCGATAGAAATAGATTTTTATAGACGAATAATGTTAAACTAAGACCTATTTACAATCTACAATCGTTATCCGGGTAAAGGCATATTTGTTGTATCAGGTCTGAGATGTTTTTTTTTTTTTTTTTTTTTAAATATATATTTTCACTTAATTTGATTGGATTCGAGGATGCAGTTTTATAACAAGTAAAGTTTTCTACTTTCACGTCGATCTCTGCGTTTATCAGATTTTCCTGTTCGGTTCAGAGATGTTTTGTTTATTGAATTAGATCTTAAGCCCCATTTACACGGTGATAGTTCTTCCACAATAGAACTATCATGTCAGTCAACAGTCAACGTCATAGAACTATCGCGGAGGTGTGCAGTCTATATGGTGAGATCATCGAATTCTGAATAGGGAAAATGTGCACTTAAAACATCCTAATTTCTCCTGGTTTCATTTTATGAAGACAGAACCTGTTTGTGTGTGTAGACGTTAACAACATATATTTGAACTTACAAGAAAACTCCTTAAAAGAACCGAAATCCTTGTTGAAGGAAATCAGTATTCCGCGTTATGTTGTGATTTGTTGGACAGGATTCAAACCAGTTCCATACTGAGGCCACGCAAGCCTTGCTTTAACCATCTTCGTGCCAAAACACTTGTTTTTACACGTTTTAACATAAACGTGCTGGAGAAAGACAAACAACGGATTTGGCCAAATACCAAAGGATACGACAACTTTCATATAAATTCAACAAATTCATCGTATTTTGAAGTGAAACTGAATGATGTTAATATTCCGCTGGTGTTTTGCCACCGGAAATTCTGCGGAATTCCACCCTGTTTTCTATTTTCGATAGAAATAGATTTTTATAGACGAATAATGTTAAACTAAGACCTATTTACAATCTACAATCGTTATCCGGGTAAAGGCATATTTGTTGTATCAGGTCTGAGATGTTTTTTTTTTTTTTTTTTTTTAAATATATATTTTCACTTAATTTGATTGGATTCGAGGATGCAGTTTTATAACAAGTAAAGTTTTCTACTTTCACGTCGATCTCTGCGTTTATCAGATTTTCCTGTTCGGTTCAGAGATGTTTTGTTTATTGAATTAGATCTTAAGCCCCATTTACACGGTGATAGTTCTTCCACAATAGAACTATCATGTCAGTCAACAGTCAACGTCATAGAACTATCGCGGAGGTGTGCAGTCTATATGGTGAGATCATCGAAGAGGTGTAGTTCAATAAGCAAACAACGTCTTCACACAAAATTATTGTATTTGTAACAATTTGACCGGTTTCTGCTGTTCTAATGCAGCCTTCTTCAGATAATCTACAAACCAGGTAACAAACTTAATTAAAAAGTGAACAAAGAAGTTACAAATAATTAAAGTGACATAAAAAAAAACAGACATTAACATAAAAAATCATAAATAAGAAAAAAATAGTTTAACGAAAATAATGCAAATTACCTGTATAGGTTATAAGGAGACTTTAAAATGGCAAGTGACAATTTTTTTGAAAAACAAGGATCTATCTCAGGTGTGAGAGGATTAGATTAGTTGGATTAGATTACTCCTTAGTCTAATTCTAATCCTCTCACACCTGTGATAGATCCTTGTTTTTCAAAAAAATTGTCACTTGCCTTTTTTAAAGTCTCCTTATAACCTACACAGATAATTTGCATTATTTTCGTTAAACTAATTTTTTCTTATTTATGATTTCTTGGGTTTTTGAACGAGCGTAGTGAGTTCTTTATTTCAGAGACTTGGGATTTTAAAAGTTTGTGTGTTTGTTTGTTTGTCCAACGATAACTGGAGTNGAGTAGAGTGATAAGTGATAATTATTATTTTCTCTTAGTGAATTATTTATTTGAGACTAGTAGACATGTAGTATAGTTTAGAGTTGTAGTAATAGTGTCTGGTAAGTTAAAGCGACATTATAAAAAATGTATTTTCTTTTTGATCTTTTATTTTCTATTGATATAAATATTACATAGAATATCCTTAACGTTTAAATCCAAGTACTTATAGGGAAGATTTCTTTGATGAGAAGGATCAAAGTGAAAATAAAATGGAGGGGATCGAGAAATAGCGATGGAGTTAGGTTTATAGATAAAAATCCAAGTTGCTCGAATGTTACAGCCTCTAGATGTAAACCATTTTAGAATCGATCCTTTAAGGTTCTGATAATTCGATTCTCTGCAGGACATTTCCAACCCTCTGAGTCCTTTTTACTAAAGTTTATTTCTAAAACTTGAAAGACGACTTAAAATAAATAAAAAAAGGCCCTTCTTGCGTTGCTTTATGTAGGCGTTAGAGTTGCGCTTACCAGGACGTCTTCCCCCCCAGGACCCCCTGCAGGACGTCCTCTTACAAATGCTGATCTCGTATNTTTTGAAGTTTTGAACAAGAGTTTTAAAGTTTTGAACAAGAGTTTTGAAGTCACTATTGTCATGCAAAGAAGAATTAAAGTATTCATTTAGCAAAAGTTAAAGATCGCAGACGGTTCAAATGAATCAGGTGCTATCTGAGATAAACTATACAAGCTTCATACAAATCAGCTAAGTACTTTTGAAGTTATAGGTGTAAATGAATTTATGTTTGTCAGTAGGTATGTGGAAGAAAAATAAATGCGGTTGCTCAAGATTAAAACTTATATGGGACTAACAATGGGCTAAATATGGCCTACTACCCAAATTTCATTAATTGAACGAGCGTAGTGAGTTCTTTATTTCAGAGACTTGGGATTTGAAAAGTTTGTGTGTTTGTGTGTTTGTTTGTCCAACGATAACTGGAGTAAAAATTGACCAATTTCAACGAATTTTGGCACAAAGATGCATCCCAGCATTTGTGACAACTGTATAGTTTTTGGAAATTTCACACTAAATATTTTCAAGATGGCGGCCAATATGGCGGACGACTAAAAAAAATAGTTTTAGTGAGCATAATGTGTTATACATAATTTTAAAGGCCTTTAAGAGTAGGAGAATAATATGTGACTACTAAAATTTCGCACTTTATATTTTCAAGATGGCGGCCAATATGGCGGACGACTAAAAAAAATAGTTTTAGTGAGTATAATGTGTTATACATCGTTTTAAAGGTCTTTAAGAGGAGGAAAATAATATGTAACGAATAAAATTTTCCACATAATATTTTCAAGATGGCGGCCAATATGGCGGACGACTAAACTAAAAGGTTTTAGTCAGTATGACATGTTATACATCAATTTAAAGGTCTTAAAGTGTAGGAAAGGAATATGTAAGTATTAAAATTTTCCACGTAATATTTTCAAGATGGCGGCCATTATGGTGTACTATTAAAAAATTATTCTTCATGGCATGTTATACTCACATTAATCTTAAAGTATAAAAGAAGAAAAAGGTTCAATAATTTTTAAAATTACATAATTCATTTTTTTCAAGATGGCGGCCAATAAGGTGGAGGTAAAAAGTTTTTAGTCAGTGTGACATGATATACATCATTTTATTTTAAAAGTCTTAAAGTGTAGTATAGGAATACCTAACTATTAAAATTTTACATAGGTATATTATTGTCAAGATAGTGGCCAACTTTAGCAACTTTATTTAATAAATATTTACTACAAATGCTGAAAGAAACATGCATAACTTTTTTTCAAATGTCTTGTGTCAAATAACTTCGAATGTGTGTGATTTTGTTCAAATACTGTAAAAACAGGCGAGCGCAGCAAGCCTGCATTAATCATATTGAATGATGATTACGAACAAATACCGCATAAAAAGGCGAGCGTAGCGAGCCTACTATAACCTTATTTAATAAATATTAACTAGAAAATGCTACATCAAACAGGCGAGCGTAGCGAGCCTTGCATTAATTGTATTAAATATTGATTACGTGCAAATAATGTATAATCAGGTGAGCGTAGCGTGCCTACAATAACAATGTAATAAATATTGACTACAAATGCCGAATCAAGCGAGCGCAGCGAGCCATATATAAATACTGCCGATTATATATAAATACTGTAAAAACAGGCGCATAGCGAGCCTACATTAACAATTAATAAATATTGACTCTATATCTTATCTTCTTGAGCCGATTATAGGTCCAGAGTTGGGTGGGCATCGTCGGGCCCCTGATGAGTCGGTAGCGACGAAACGATGCAGGACATGGCGTTTTGCCGAGCCAACATCTTTGTGACGTTTGTCTGGTGTTGGAACAGTTCCTATGTGTCACGCTTGCGTGGCACATCCCTTGGTGTCTCTCAGTAACACAAATTGTAAAATATATATATACATCGAAAGTGCATGTGTGAAAACTTTCGAAGTTTTGAACAAGAGTTTTAAAGTTTTGAACAAGAGTTTTGAAGTCACTATTGTCATGCAAAGAAGAATTAAAGTATTCATTTAGCAAAAGTTAAAGATCGCAGACGATTCAAATGAATCAGGTGCTATCTGAGATAAACTATGCAAGTTTCATACAAATCAGCTAAGTACTTTTGAAGTTATAGGTGTAAATGAATTTATGTTTGTCAGTAGGTATGAGGAAGAAAAATAAATGCGGTTGCTCAAGATTAAAACTTATATGGGACTAACAATGGGCTAAATATGGCCTACTATCCAAATTTCATTAATTGAACGAGCGTAGTGAGTTCTTTATTTCAGAGACTTGGGATTTGAAAAGTTTGTGTTTGTGTGTTTGTTTGTCCAACGATAACTGGAGTAAAAATTGACCAATTTCAACGAATTTTGGCACAAAGATACATCCCAGCATTCGTGACAACTGTATAGTTTTTGGAAATTTCACACTAAATATTTTCAAGATGGCGGCCAATATGGCG
>KZ651465.1:429937-442366 GCA_001010745.2 Gerris buenoi | reverse complement strand
TAAAATAGGCGAGCGCAGCGAGCCATATATAAATACTGTCAGTTATATAAAAATACTGTAAAAACAGGCGAGCGTAGCGAGCCTAAAATTACATAGAATAATGATTACGATAAATAGCGAGCGTAGCGAGCCTAATCATATCATATATAAATACTGTATAAACAGGCGACCGTAGCGAGCCTGCGATAATATTATTAAATAAAGATAATAGACAAAATAATTTGAATGCTTTCTTCAGATTGAATAAGAATGCCAGGTTTTCGCTGAAATATTATCCTAATATCATTATTGAGAACATATTAAGGCATTACGGTTGATATAAAAACACATTTCTACGCGAGTTCTTTATGCACCGCATCACTAGTATCGTGCAGTTTTTAAGATATTATGTTGGTTTACAAAAATTGAGCGACAGAAACGGAACCAAAAATGTTCACTGATGTCTGAAATGGATTTATTTCTTGGAATTTTTGAAATTGGAGGTATAAAACATTTTCGTTCTTCAGAACGATGACATAGCTTCCGTTACCTTTGGTCAGCTCGGACGTAAGATATTATTTTAACTATAAATTAGATCATACATATATGTGTCTTAGAATTATTTGGACCACAACAAGAACAATACTCGTACGTTTTTTCGTCATTACTATGCTCTTGACTGTTCAAGTGTTAAAAGCTCGAGTGAAATTTGGTATATTTTCCTAAAATTTAGTTAGTCGATTTTTTATATTCATAAATGAATTTGATTAAATTATTTCTTTTATCACTGTTTTGTTTAGGCCGTAGTAATACTGGTTTAGTAGTAATCTTCAGTCCGTATCGGACTTTTATTTTTATTAGGACTTTTTAAAAGACCTTTCATTGTTTTCATGCTCTCATGTCGTATAGATTATTTTTTGAAAAATATTTATTTTAATAAGGTTAAGTTTGTTTGTTAAGTTTAAGGTTAAGTCTTTAAGTTTGAGCAATGCTGGCCGGGTTTACCCATTTCAGTGGCTTCGCCACTACCGGTACACAAGAGACTACGGAATTTTATAACGTTGTTTCTGTTATTAGTCCGTAATATATTTATTCCTTTTCCCGTTATTTTAATGTTTTCTGAAGCCAAAAGATACATTGTGATGTCTCTAATGTGAAAATGGGAGAGGTCGCTTATCTCTTTATAAGTTTGGATTCATGCTATTTCTTCAAAACCCACCCATTTTATTTTTTCCCCCCAACTTTCGTCATAAAAAGAGTCATCTTAATAGGAATAGGGAGATGACGTTGATTTGAGAGAACGGAGCCTAAAATGGACCAGGTTTCGGGTAAATATCCCTCCGCACTGTCACTGACATTTTAGATTATCGCAGTTAGAAAAGTAAAAATAGCGGAAAATTACTTTTTGTGGGGTTTTCAGAGCGGTTTTCTACGTAAAAAAAACCTTTAGAGAAAGGGCCAGAGGGAAATGGCTTGAAGGGGAGATTTCGTAAAACATTTTCCTCCCTTTTTGATATTATTGAGATGTTCCATGAAAAAAACAGCCCTTAGGGAAACTAGAAGCAAAGGGAGAGAAGTTAATTTCAGTTTGTTGGGTTTTGGAAATGGGTTTATGGTCTGGGTGCCCTTCGGGAGAGATAAGGCACCGGCTCATGCCGTTGGGGTTACCCCACACTCCTCACACACTCCACCTCACCCGTCTTCGAGGTTAAAAGGTTATGAAATTGTCGAATTCAAAAGGTGGCGCCCTCTCCAAGTATGATGGGGTGCTTGGAGAAACGAGAATTTTTTTTTTAAACGGATAAAAAGAGGGAGGGGCAACAAGTGGGGATTATAAAAACGATTTGCCTTAAAGAAGAAAATGGAGAAAATAAACTTTCTGGTTAGAATTCTTATATAGGGTGAACTAACAAACTTAAAATATCAAACCACCCCCTTCTTATATCTTAAATAAACAAAATAACGACACTGGTAAAAGGTTTTACTACAAGTTGTACGCTCTACAATGGATATTAAGGAAATACAAGCGTTAAAACATTATGTCGTTAGGCCTGTCGTCTTAAGGTTGGACGGTCGTCTTACGAACTAATATAATTTTAAAATACTATAGATGTGGGAGCGTCTGTATATGGAGGTCATCAATGGAATAACACAAATACTATCTCCACTTAAATTGAAATGGATTTTGTTGCCAAAGAAGTTTTAAAAGATCATCATCAGGGCCAAGAACAAACAAGAACAAGCTATGCACAAACTTACACAATCATTAAACAAGTAGGTAAACAATTAAAAAAGCAATTAATATGGCAAAACATTTAACAAAAGCAAAAAGTTTAATAACTAACAGTAACAATTAAAAAATTGGTCCAGTAGTTTAAGCTCCAGGCGTCTGCACCGATAGATGACACACAGACATTTTTTAAAAACCACTTTTTTCGACTCAGGGAACTTCAAAATGTGTAAATCCCCCAAAATCTCAAAATCAAAATTTCGCGCCATCACAACATGAGAAGGTAAAAAAAAGGAGAGGAGGGAAATTAAATAAATTTGACAAAATAATAGGTTTTAAAAGTATGACGTCATTACTTTTAGTAATTAATGTAGTAATCTATATCGGACTATTTTTAGATAGATTCATAGATTCAATTGTATGTAACAATCTCTAATCCTCTCTAAGGAATATCTCTGACTAAATAAATGTTGATCTCTAAAACTCACTCTGGTAAAAATGTTGTTTGTTTCAAAGTTGTTTTGTTATTGGATCGGTATGGAGAAGTGTAATATTCTAGCTGTTATGGTATTTGTGTTGTTGGTCCCAATGGAATATTCTCTCCCCATGTAAAGCTTGAGGATTCGTATATTCCTGAATTCATGCTTTCAGGACCAAGGGGTCCCCCATGAACAGAAAGCCCCTCCCTCCCCCCCGTGAACAGAATCATTCAGAATAAATACTCCCCTCTCCCTCATCTCTATCCGATTTTCAAGCAAACACATCTTGGTTATTTCTTCTTCCTTGGAAAGTGGTTTCCATCAATGAAAAAAAAGGAAACTTGCTGGTACCAGGGGTAGAAGAAAATCTGAAACTTTTCTCGTTTCTCCTTCTTAAATATTCTTCACCACTCCCTCGTTCAGATACCGCAGCAAACTGCACTTTGACTCGTAATTTCAGCTCAAAATAATATCGAGATATCATAAAGTTCCGATGATAAAGGTGCTTCGAAATTTTGCTACCAGTCTCAGGAACATCTTTATGTACCCATTTGTGTTATTGGTAGGTGAAATCCGTTTCAGGAACATCAGGGAACATTTTTAGTTCCGGTCTGTCTGCTGCTCAATTTTTTCGAACCAACATATCTTAAAAACTACACGTCCGATTTCAATAAAATTTGGATGGCAGGTTAAAATTAGCACATTGTTGGTCCCATATAAGTTTCAACCTTATGGACTCTTTTGATTGTCTTCCACATGAGCAGAAATATGCATTTATTTACAGCTACTTCTTCAAAAGTACTTACCTATCTGATTCGCATGACATTTGGATGGTCTGTCGAAAGTTGACCGCAGATAGCCCATATTATGTCATTCATCTACGCTCTTGTTGCTAAATTTGATTCTTCAATTCATGTAAATTAATTAAATCAATTTTTACCGATTTAAAAAATGAGGTTTGGGGGGATTATATAAAATTGACAATAGTAGGTTGTAATAGCATATAATCATTACAGTATATGAAACAGGACGGGGTGAAGCTATGTGCCACACTAATTGGCAGACCATTTATCACCAAAAAGATAGTTTGAGAATAAGACGAGATGAGCCCGCTCACTAAATCCCAAGGTTCTGTAATGTCAATCGAAGGGAAAGACTCAACCCTACAAATTCTCTCCAAATTGTAATTGGGGACTGACAAAAACTCCCCCTTTTTGTGCTAAAAGAGAGCTAATTCGAAGGGGACTAACAACGTGTCGGACCATTCAGGTGACTTCACCATCTAAACCTTCTACATTTCACTCGGCTAATTGCTAAGCGAATTTCTTCTTCTAACGGCCTCTTCCAGGACTGTTTAAGCCTCTTTTCCCTTGGATTCGCTGAGGAAAAAGATCAAAAGGATCCGGACCGATATAGGGAACCAATCGGGAACAGAAGAACCAAACTTATTCCATTAGTGAACAATCTACTCTTTGACTAGATGAGAGAAGCGACATTAAACCAGGAACAACCTCTACAACAATAGTATCACAAACAAAAGAAATACTTTTAGTTTTATCTTTTTTCCTTTTTCCAGTTTCCTACTGCTGATCTTTAAAAAGAATTGCTGATAGCTGATAGCTGAGAACTCCTTATCACTTAGGAAACAACCTCCCACATTCTATTGTGAACCGAATTAATAAAAGACGGTTATTTGGAATTGAAACATATTAGTTTTTACTTGACTTTGATGTTTGTTCTCTATCTTATTATATCTAATTAGGAAATGGTTTGGACTTGGAACACAGTAAGGGAGTGAAGCACGCAATTACACAATAGATCCTATATATACATTATACATCTAAACAAAGAATGAAAACATTAATATTATCATTACTGTAGAAGAAAGAAATACACTCCGCCACAAGGCATTCAATACGCCCTTTACTCACAATAAATCAACTAAGTACAGCAATAATGAAAAAAAAAAGTCTCAATCCAAACTAACTTTATCAATTCTTTTTTAAGTTGATGAAAGGTTAAGTTGTGGTAATGATATAAACAATTATTTTTCCCTATTATAAGACGTTTCGACCCTTTTTTAGGGTTTCTTTCGTAAAACCAAAAAAACCTTATAGTTTCGTTCCTTTGTCTGTCAGTCACGCTGTACGGTTCCAATAATTTTTTAATCAAAAGAGATAGAAACATGAAACTTTCCAATACTGAAGATCGTTTTGACGCGTACAAAGGAAAAATGTAGCGAACTCAAAATTATGTTCAAATCCAAAATGGTGGATATAATTCACGTCACGCTATTTTTTTAAATTTTGAGTGGGGTATCAAATGAAAGGTATTGAAGATTAGATTACAAAAATATATCTCTTGTGGAAATCGTTTAACTTTTCATGCCATTTTGTCAAAATTTCATGTCAAATGTTAAATTAAATATCATTTAAATGTTTTTAAAATATCATCATAATATATCATAAATAATACATCATAAAATATCATATTTATTTTAANTCGTTGGCTTTGTTAAAAATCCATCGTAAAATTTGTGGTAAACTTTATTGTAAAGCTATTATTAGTCTTCTTAGTAGTGATGGTGAATCAAGTTTTTTAAATATCAGTGCCAAATTTATGTTGAAACTTATGCACTGCAAAGCTGGATTTACACGATGTTAATTGATTAGATAATGGTCGGGGCAAGTGGTCTTCTACTGATTCTGGGGCAATCGCTGGCCAGTCTAGTTAAACAAAACCCGTTTCACATAGGGATTGTACATTGTCGCGGCACTAGACGTTAAGATATACGTCTACTCCAAGTGAGTATATCTCAGTTGGCGCAAACAAAGACAACCCTCCTGTCCGCACTCGTTCACACGGCGCTGATTGTCAAGACAAGAACTAAATTAGAGTTGAGTTGTCGCTAACTTTAACAATTTTAATATTTTAATAAGCAGATTAAGTTCTGCAAGCTTACTTTGAAATAACTCACTAAACTCTATTCGCTTCTCAGTTCGTACCACAGATAAATCCTCGGCATTGTTTGTCTCCAATGTGTGATAGCGACTCCACAGAAAGTTGAACTTTCTGTTTTAGGGCATTTGTTAACGGATATTAGCGAAACTATTAAAGTTAAGCTGAACTCATGATAAGTGAGAATTGTGTGTAATAATGTTTATAAAAACTTTTTTTTTTGGATTTTCTTTTTTCATTGCGCAAATACTGTAAGATGAAGGGGAGTGTTGTGTACGGATAGTGAAGATCCACAGAGGGGAGTTTGGTTATCAGTTGAGGACCAGGTTTCTGTCCAGGATCATGAGGGTAGTCCTGGAATCTCAAGGGCTACTGTCCTGAGGGGTTGCAGAATAATTAGTGGAGGGGGAATGCTAGATAGGGTCTTTGGAAGGACACGTCAGATAAAGCATGGTCCGAAAAAGGGTCCTCTAAGGATCTTCCCCTCCGGGGGCTATCCTGAATCCTACATACTTTCACAGGACCAAAAGACTCCCCTTATCTCCTGTCCACCATTCCCTTCTCACACAAACATAGCAACTTCACTACCAGCAACTCCAATAATAAGTAATAATAATTACTTGCTCTCCCCTCTCTCTCTGCTATAGGGCTAAGTTAACCGTTCTAACATGAAACTCCCCAAAATAATTTTCTCTATAGGGGCCCTAAACTAAAAAAAAAAATATATCCTACAATAATACTCAACGTATCCGTCGATATTTCTGAATAAAATTAGACTTTTTTTGCTTAAAAACAAATTGCAGACTAAACCTTTTCTTTCGATGTTTTGTTTTATTAACTAATTATAAAAAATAAAACATTTATACGCGTAAGTGAAATATTAAAATCCCATTCTTTGTTCCTCCAGAAAATTTGTGTGAAATATGTTATACAGTATGTCTGTTTGTACGGTAAATTCAGGACATTTGAAATCCAAGTTTTAATGTTACGATTATTATTTACGAAGTAAAAAAACCTAACCAACTAAATATTAAACTAACCTGAAGAATAGCAAAACCTAACCTACAGGATATTATATAACCTAACCTATAGACTTAACGCTCACATGCCCACCAGGAGCTTTCTAAAATCGCCAAAAGATCACTGACACTTCAAAACTATACCAAATCTTTTGCACTTGTGGCAAAAACTAAATTGATCTTAACCCGCCTTCAAGAATACGTAAGAGCAGTGAAAAACAATGATCACAGATCAACACTAGCTCAGGATTCAGACGGAACCGACCATCTAATCAAGTTTGGGGACATTCGGATACCCGTATCTGTCAACAGGTATCACAGTAGGGTGGTAAGGTAGGCTTTTGATATCTAGAAGCAACCGGAAAACTTTAATTGAGAGCATTTCTCGGATCTGGAAACCTCTGGTCACTGGTCAGCACCTGCGCCAGCAGATATCAATAGGAGGCGCCACAGTCCCTTACCTACTTATTAACATCACCAACCAGACCAAGGAACACCTACGAAGGCAGCACCTGCCTGATTACATCATCCTGACAAAAGATTACCCCGAGTAAAGGAACCACCGGGAAATACAGGTACAATCTACGGTCTCGAAAATTAGTATATATACGCCGTTCTTCTCTCCAGTCGACATTATATCTTGTGCTTGTTTTGAGTCAACATTAAGATGCACCACACCCCTGAAGATGATTCCAGTAGTGGAAGTGACACGTTGAAATTCAACCTCTTTGTGACACGGATTCCAACGGAAAACCAAATTATTGTTTACGAGTCAACCCGCAGAAGCCTACGCAATAAGATATACAATACCCTCAAGATTGATTTGATAACCGTTATTGGTAATATATGTTATTTTGGATGCTGTTACCTGATGATGTACACGAAGTATTATTGCCAACGTTAACAATTAGGTGGTATCATCTGTCACCATGATCTTTCACTAGTCATGGTGAGTAATATTAATGATGAGTAGAGTGGTAGCAGGACTCCATTACAGTTGGCACCCCTGATCGTCTGTAAGAGGGAAGGGTTGATGGCGGTATATTCAAATTAAGAGCCACACCCTTCTCATTTCCCTATGAATGAGGCATGCGCACTTCAACGTGTCTCGTTGCTAAGTAACAGTTTTTTTTAAACCTCTTCATCTGTTTCTATTGGTGGATTCATACCAACAGTAAGGAGGTTATGTTAGTGTGTTAGTATTAACATTGTATATACTAATGAGAAATATGGCCGACCTTACTATCCTGTTACAGGTGTTAAAACGAGCAGTTAAGCCCATGGCTACAGGGTTCAATTTTATATTTAGAAAAAAAATATAAATAAAATAAATAAATAATAATAAAAATAAGTAAATTTATTTAGATGAGTTATTACATCTATTTGAAGACCAACAAATCAAAACAAACATTTATTTTCATTAGAATACTTGTGGTTTTCTTAGCTTTTCAATAACAAACTTTTTAGATGAATCGTCGCAGTCGGGACACTAATTGATTATTTAAATAATATTACTGGATAAAAATAATTAATATGAAAAGTTTATTATAGAAGAACCAATAATAGCTACTGTTTAAAGAATCACACTAACTTCTGCTCGAAATACCATACTTCTAGCCACTGTTTGAAGAACCACACTAACTACTGCTAGAAAAAACCACACTAAAACTAGTTTGAAGAACCACACTAACTACTGTTTGAAGAACCATACTAGCTGCTGTTCGAAGAACTACACTAAAACTACAGTTCGAAGAAGCGCACTAGCAAATGTTTGATCGGATATGTTGATCGGATATGTTTGATCGGATTCAGAATCGGATCGATTCTATCGATGGACTTAAAGACCTTTAATATAAATAGAGATGAGGGTAATTTTTTACTTTAGCACCCCCTTATATCCCTTTGTGTTAATAGTTATTTAGACAATTGGACATAATAATATAGAGTAGCATATATTCCTTAGTCTAAATTACTATTAAGACGAAGGGATATTTATTCCAATGAACCTTGGGACAAAGAAAATTACACTTTTATATAATTCTGATCATATCCCTTAGTCTAATCAACTATTAAGATAAAAGTATACTGAAGATAAAACTGCCCCAGGAGCTTCAATGTCTTGGGGAGACAAACACACAAACTTTTGAGACTTTTGTAGGGCGTACTATTGTTTAGAATTTAGAACCAAGGGGGGTGCTAAAGTAAAAAAGTGCCATTTATGGCATACCCTTCAAATTTCATCAAAATTAAATAAGTAGTGTTCAAGGTAGTATGGCAGTATGGTAGTATGGCAGTATGGTAGTATGGCAGTATGGTAGTATGGCAGTATGGTAGTATGGTAGTATGGTAGTATGGCAGTATGGTAGTATGGCAGTATGGCAGTATGGCAGTATGGTAGTATGGCAGTATGGCAGTATGGCAGTATGGTAGTATGGCAATACGCAAAAATGTTAAAAAGCAGGCAGGCCCGAGATCAAAAATTGATGTCGAGATCAAAAACGTATTTTTGATTTAAAAAGACAAAATGAATCGTCGTTGATAAGAATGATTACATTGCTTTCGTTATCTCTGATAAGATCGGAATTACTTTTAAGTTATACGACACTTGGGTAGAAAATCAGTTATTTTAATCTACATTATTATATATGCCATGTTAAGAATATAGTACGTACGTTTTTGGAAGGAGGAGTAGTGAGGCAAGTGGTGAGGTAAGATGGTGGGGGAAGTTTTGAGTGTAGTGGTGATGAGGTGCCGTATATTTAGCCAAACTGTTGATATTGATCCAGGGATGGGGGTTTGGGGTGCCCCAGAGAGCTGGTTCCTCTTCAACCACATCTAACATTAATGCTTCCCACTGAGGCTTTACTTTGCCTGCCTCACTCCTCACAGTGAGGCTTCCTCATACTTTGCCTCATTGCTTTGCTTTACTTTATACTTGCTCTCGTCTCTACACACATCACAACACGTACTTACAACCAAAAACACTTTTACTTTTTGTACTTTAAGTTATATGTGATGTTTCAAATCAAATTACAAACAAGTAAAAACTCAAACTCTCAATTTTCTCGGTAGCTATTAAAAAACCACACTAAAACTAGTTTGAAGAACCACACTAACTACTGCTAGAAAAACCACACTAAAACTAGTTTGAAGAACCACACTAACTACTGCTAGAAAAAACCACACTAAAACTAGTTTGAAGAACCACACTAACTACTGCTAGAAAAAACCACACTAAAACTAGTTTGAAGAACCACACTAACTACTGCTAGAAAAAACCACACTAAAACTAGTTTGAAGAACCACACTAACTACTGCTAGAAAAAACCACACTAAAACTAGTTTGAAGAACCACACTAACTACTGCTAGAAAAAACCACACTAAAACTAGTTTGAAGAACCACACTAACTACTGCTAGAAAAAACCACACTAAAACTAGTTTGAAGAACCACACTAACTACTGCTAGAAAAAACCACACTAAAACTAGTTTGAAGAACCACACTAACTACTGCTAGAAAAAACCACACTAAAACTAGTTTGAAGAACCACACTAACTACTGCTAGAAAAAACCACACTAAAACTAGTTTGAAGAACCACACTAACTACTGCTAGAAAAAACCACACTAAAACTAGTTTGAAGAACCACACTAACTACTGCTAGAAAAAACCACACTAAAACTAGTTTGAAGAACCACACTAACTACTGCTAGAAAAAACCACACTAAAACTAGTTTGAAGAACCACACTAACTACTGCTAGAAAAAACCACACTAAAACTAGTTTGAAGAACCACACTAACTACTGCTAGAAAAAACCACACTAAAACTAGTTTGAAGAACCACACTAACTACTGCTAGAAAAAACCACACTAAAACTAGTTTGAAGAACCACACTAACTACTGCTAGAAAAAACCACACTANAAATTTTTTTTTTTTTTTTTTAATAAAGGAATGATAACGAATGTTTTATTGTTTTAGGGGAATTTCTCCACACATACCTTTTACTCCCATGCAGACTCTTCTAGAAGTTTGTATTCATCAACTCATGATGACGATTAGTCGAAACTCAGCTATTGATATTCAAAACGGATCAAGTATCAACGATAAACCGCCAACTGATCAGGTGAGCAAACTTATTCAGTTCAGCTCATGATTAATGATGACATATGTCGACTTTTTAACAAAATCGAAGTAAATTAAAGATATAAACAGCTTGGGTTTCCGTTGAAATCCACGTCACGAAGGGGTTGAAATCCAACGTTTCGCTTCCACTACTGGAAGCATCTTCAGGGATGTGGTACCTCGTGGTGTTGACTTGAAGCAAACACAAGATGTACCCCGTGGTTTTACTTCGAGTCAACACCACGATGCAACCCTAAAGATGCTTCCAGTTATGGAAGCGAAACGTCGGACTTCAGCCCCTTCGTGACGCGGATTTCACCGGAAAACCCAAGCTGTTTATGACGAATCTACCCGCGGAAGCCTACGGACCAAGATAAAGTAATAGAATTGCTCGCTGTAATAGAATTGCTAGGAAATATTGACAAGGTAAAGAAAAAACACTTCACAGTCGTGTAGCATATGCTATTTTTTCCGAGGTAGCAGACAATAAAAAAACATTAAATATTAATCAATAGTCAATATAATAATAACAAATATTGGTTCAAACTTAAGATTGAAATAATTTCAAGATGTAAAGAACTTTTTATATAAACTTCGTTTTTAAATTTTCTGTCATAAATCATTAATTTGAAACCTGACAAAATGAAGATTGTAAATACGGGACACATGCCAAAACAAATAATATAACTTGCGGGATTTTTTCCGAATTAACTTTCTATACAGCGCAATTTGCTGAAAACGAATTAAATTTTACTGAAAGACGGATAAGATAAAATGATTAAAATAACGCATTGTCATCGTGTTCTAAGCTATTCTAAAAAATTAAAATGTCTAGCTACTCGGGAAGTTAGTTAAAAATCGATTGCAAGATTTGTACTGGCCAAACAAACAAGAAAGCAAGCTAATAAAAACGTAGTAAAAAAAGAAACCTTAAAGAGAGGTTACACTATAAGAAAAGATAAATAAAACGCATTGACATCTAGCGGAATTCAATCTTACTATGAAGCCATTTTAGTAAGAAAGTAGCGCTCCTACGGAAGTTTTGATAACTGCTTGCAGTACAATAAACATTTTTTTCCGTGGTAGGCTGTGAAATAGTAACTTTAGAGCCTAAAAAACAAAGCTGAAATCAATTTTTTCCGTGGTAGGCTGTGAAATAGTAACTTTAGAGCCTAAAAAACAAAGCCGAAATAATTTTTTTCATTACGTGGACTTAAAAAATCTTTTCATTACTCCTGGCAGTAAAGAAAAAAAATTAAACGTCCTAGGACGCAAAAAAATTTTTCTTTACTCCAAGCAGTTATCAAAACTTCCGCATTAGCGCTACTTTCTTAGTGAAAAGACGATTGAATTCCGCTAGATGGCAGTGCGTTTTATTTATCTTTTCTTATAATGTAACCTCTGTTTAAGGTTTCTTTTTTTTATATCTTAAGTTTGAACTAATATTTGTTATTATTATATTGATTATTGATTAATATTTAATGTTTTTTCATTGTCTGCTACCTCGGAAAAAATAGCATATGCTACACGACTGTGAAGTGTTTTTTCTTTACCTTGGCAATATTTCCTGTCTCGCTTCGCTCGACAGTAAATGTAATTGCCGCGGTAAAGAAAAAACTCACTTCACAGCCTAGTAACA
>KZ651465.1:388549-407632 GCA_001010745.2 Gerris buenoi | reverse complement strand
ATCTTTAAAATGAATGTTTAATTTTATATGAATGAATGAATGAAAAACATGCTTTATTTTGATAGAACATAAATAAGAATAACATTACATCAAGCTTACATGATTACTCATGGCATTTTGCCGTCTGAGGGAGTTGGCTTTAGGCAGCTCTAATAATAAATTAACAATAATTAAAACAATAAAATAGTTAAATAAATAAATAAATAGTTCTAATTTACCACATAATATATTAAGGAGAATTAAAATATAATATATAAACCTACACTTGCACACACACATTCATACATACATACTCATAAATATCTATAGACATAACATATCCACACACATACACTTACGTACATACTAGCATTTAAATAATAATTGAAAATAACATGCATTTAAATAAATAAATTATACATTAAGTTTTTAAATAACATTTCTTATTACATGCAATAAAATTGTTTTGTTTTTTAGTAGCAAAATATAAAGAAAAAACACAAAACTACATAGACATCTAAATAAATAATTACAAGCACAACTAAAGTTAATTAATAATTCAAAACAATAGAAAAAAGGAGATTGTATTAACAAGTGCATAATAATAATTCAAACTCTACTTAAAAATTATTTTAGAAAAAAGAAAACATAAGGGAAAGGTATACAGGATGCATTTATTCAGTGTTAGAAAATGACTATCCAATACCCAATATTATTATTATTATTATAATTATCAGTTGTTTAAGATTTCATGCCTATATGACCAAGCATGCTTTAGATATTGGGTTAAGTTTAACCACTTTTTATCACAGTTTAATAATTCCAAATATTCGTCGAACGTTAACGATTCTTTAGAAAAAAAATTAGATCTGAGTATATTGAGTGCAGGGCACCGCGCAATAAAATGGAAACCGGTTTCTTCCTCAACCAAGTCACACATCAGACATTTATTTTCGTTTTCTTCTCTCCATCTTTTATAATTTAAAGCCAAAACGTCGCACCTAGCTTTAAAAATCCAACCGATTTTACTGCAGGAGTATTTGCCGCAGAAGTAGCTAGAGTCTCTTATACGCACTTGACTAAAAATGTAATGGAAAGTAGAGTTGTTCCTAGCTTCTAGGTATCTTTCTTTATATGCTAGTTTTAATTTATTTAAAACGCACAATAAGGTTTCTTTCTTTATGTCCGCGCAATCTTTTATTTTCAAATTCAAATTAAACTTACCTTCTAAAATCTTCCATCCTTTAAACCAGAACTCATTTGCTTTTATTACTTGGTTGGCGAGAAAATTTGGTAACCTATCACCGGACATGTCTAAAACTCTTAGTATGTAATTAATGTGCAATTTTAACGTATGATAATAATGAGGGATTATATCTGATTCCAAGTAAATCATGTAGTGGGGGTGTTAGTTGGTAACGCAAAACATTTCTTTATGAAATAGGTTTGGAGACTCTACTTTGTAATCTTCAATTTAACCCCAGACCTGCGCCCCGTAACACAGAATCGAGCGTGACACAGCTAAGAAAACTCTCTTCTTCACCGCATATGCAACACCCTTCTCACTAAATAAGTTTTTCCATGCGTTATTTAAGGCGAACTTAGCAGTTTCTAGTTTCTGTTGAAAGTGTTGACTCATTGATAGTTGCGGAGTGAGCAAGATACCAAGGTATTTATAAGAATTTACTATTTCAATCTTCTCTCCACCGTACCACCACCTTTCACATTTACTCCTCCTACCACCGTTAGAAAATACCATGATTTTTGTTTTATTTAGGTTGACTGTTAATTGCCAGGTTTTGCAGTAATCGTAGAGCCTGTTCAACATGTTTTGTAGGGTTCTTGTGTCCGGTGCAAGCAAGACTATATCGTCGGCAAAAAGGAGAACTCTGATGTTACGGTTCTCAATCCATACGCCTCCCTCGAGCTCCTCATGGATATCGTTTAAAAAAAGGATAAATAGCAACGGGCTTAAAACACAGCCTTGCCTAACACCCGCGGACGTTGGGAAACTCTCACTTACACCTTTTCCACACCAGACCAAAGCGTTTGAACCCTCGTACAATTTCTTGACCGCGTTCGTAAATTTTGATGAAACCCCTATTCTTAACAATTTCTTATACAATAATGTCCGATTTAGTGAGTCAAATGCAGACGCAAAATCTACGAAGCAAGCGTAAACCTTTTTCCTTTTAACTTTCAGCTTCAAACGGACAATACACATTAAGTTAAAAATATTGTCGACAGTGGAATAATCCGGCCTGAAACCTGCTTGATATTCGCTAATTATATTGTTAACGGTGAGCCAGTTCATAAGACGTTGATGGAGAACACTAGTGAATAGTTTACTAATAGTGTCTAAACAAGAAATGCCTCTGTAGTTAGTAGCATCGTCGCGATCTCCTTTTTTATGTAAAGGGTAAATGAGACTTCGTTGAAAGTGTTTTGGCACTACTCCATTCTCCCAGATTTTATTAAAAAGACATAATATATTTTCATAAACAACCACTGGAAGGTTTTTATAGAATTCATTAGGAATTCTGTCCATACCTGGAGCTTTTCCGTTTTTACATTTGTTAACTGCATGCATAAGTTCATGCATTTCAAACGGTTTATCAAGGGAATCATTAATAATTATTGGTAGTTCTATAGAAAAAGAGGGAAGGCAACTATGTGGGGAAGGATTGAGTAGAGAACTGAAATGCGTGATCCATTCCGGCGCGTTTATGTTTGTGCTCATGTAAGTAGAAGAGTTTTTGAAGAGTTTAACAGTTTTCCAAAATAAACTTGAATCTTTGATGTTACTAAAACTACTTTTTATACTAGCATAATACTCCTTCCTTTTGGACATGCAAACGGTTCTGTATTGATTATTTGAATTAGAATAGTGTTGTAAGACTAATGTCGAGTTAGTTTTCCGAAACAAATTTAGCAGGGCGAATGTGGCTTTCCTTAACTTATCACAATCCTTGTCAAACCAGGGTTGTTTTGGATGAAATTTAATATATTTTACTTCACAGTTGACATTTTTTTGGGAGGCACAATAGTATATGCACGATATTATCCCACTTAATTGCTCGTCTACCTGCTGATCCTCCACAATTAGACTAGATGCTTTGGACTCAATTTTATTCTTAAATAGGGTTTCATCTGCTTTGGACCACTGCAATTTCGGCGGAAGATAATAGTCTTCATTTCTACCTGTATTTATAGATGCTAGAGTAAGTTGAATAGGCATGTGATCAGAGTAATTAACGTATTTAACTTCAAAATTGTGTATAAGCGAAAGTAGATTTGAGGATACGCAACACAAATCAATTACAGATTTCCCTTTGCCCTTAATAAACGTAAAGTCACCTTCTTTGTCTCCCCAAATTCTACCATTTAATATCACTAAGTCAAAATCGTTACATAATTCTACAAACTTCTTACCGTTGGAGTTAGGATTTGCTTTGTCTTTGGACGATCTAACATTATTAATTTTAGTTCTAGAGTTGGATATAATTTCATCAGGTATAATTTGTAAATCTCCAGTCCTACTATTACTATCCCCAATAATAATAAAATTTTCGCTACTGTTACCTTCTAGGAGGGAGTAAATGCGGCTGAAATCGAAGAACCAGCTGTTAGGATTAAGGTAGATCGGTAACAGAACCATACACATATTACTTGTCTCGATTTTAACTACGCAAACTCCGGATTTATTTATAAATTGAACTAGATTACTTTTACCTAGATCCGATTTGAAACCATAAACAGTCCCACCGCTCGCTCGTCCTTGCGCCCGAGATTTCACTGCTGCAGAGTGCCTTAAAACAAATCCCGGAAATAGTCTTTTATAGATTCCACTTTGTTCTTCCGTAATAAATGTCTCAAATAGAAAGAAAATGTCGTTATTACAAACATAATTTAGAAAGTTTGCATTCCACCTTTTATTATTTAGACCTGCTATATTATATGCAAGAATTTTTAACTCCGATGTTGAACAGGTTTGGGTTTTTTTGTTGCACGTTGTTCTTTGCGCCGGCCTTCTCATGCTATGTCATGATTTCGATGGTAACGCTTTAGGTCCACTGCCAGAGGAGTTTGCCTCCAACCTTGTGTTCACTGAAGGAGTATCATTCGCTATAGACTCTGTGGTACTTCGTCGAGACACGTTTTGCGATCGAGATAAATGGTGAACTGAAGTTGGATCCTGCATTTGAGGTGATGAGTGTGAGTGAGGTAGATTTTGACCCACATTGTTTTCCAACAAGACATTGTTGAGGAAGGCTGACAAGTCATATTTCAGTATCCGATTAAGTTGTTCAATCCCGCTAATACAACAATATCTACACTTCACTGTTTTGGTGACAAAGGTCAAAAAATGTGTTTCATATGGTTATTTCAATAAATAATAAGGACATTTCGTCAGTATTATTGTATTGGACAGAGGTCGGAAAAAGTAGTTATATATGTATACTGACAAATAATAAACTTCTCAACGTAGTGAGTAGTTTTTCAGCCTATTGTACACTAAACAGTTGTGGAATATCGGAATGACCCATAAAAGTTAAAGGGTGCAACCTTGCATACGCGAAAAAGCGCCCGGAAAGCGTGGTGGGGGGGGGGACTAACAGAAAAGACCCCTACGCTGTCTCATAAACTATTATGATTGTCACAATTCACACAAATCAAAACATAAACAAAAATATAAAATGCATCGTCATAGTTACACTAAATACAGATAAGTAGAATAAAATCCTTTGACCAACACGTGTTTAGAGGGATTTCCGCGGTAACACATAATAAACAGGTTGTCACTTATATTTGTCCAGTGTTATAACATTAAGTGAACGGATCTGTGAGGGGGTACAAGACTTAGGGGAGCTTCTTGGGTGCATTTGGTTTGGAATTATATCATTTTTTTGAGGGTGGAAAGACGTGTATATAAATATAAGAGTATAGAAATTGAAGTGCATGCGAAGATGCATGAAAAGGACGATGCAATCTTCTTATTTCTGGGGTCATGCAAGAGGTCCTGTCATATCTCAGGGGAGAGGGATCTAGGATTTTTATATCCTGCATTAAAACGAACCCTTATGCACGTGTGGCAAAAGGTTAAGACCCTATTCTATAGGCTAAGTCCCAAAGGGAGTGTCAACTTTAAAAAAATCCTCGATACCAGGAAAAAGGGCAGAGGTTGTCAAAGTGTATGAAAAGTTTATTCCAGCCATATTGAAAAGTGGGAAAGATCCTTTTAAAAAGGATTTTCCCTAAAATCCTCCCCTTTAGTAAAAAGAACCTTCCCCTTCTCTTGATTCGTTTCACCTTAAAAAAAAAACATTTTTATAAAAAAGGGAAAAAGAAAAACGGTTGGCCACACTGGTTTTCCCTCCCCTTGGAAAAAATCAACCCTCCCTTTTAAAAGTACCTTTTCAAGTGATTAAATTTGCCTGGAGGGGGTAACTTAAAGAGGAAAAAAAAATCTTCTTGAACAAGGACCCTATTTTTTTAAGGACACCCTCCTTGGAGAAGGAAAAAAAGAAGGTTATTCTCTAAAAGATTTCCTAAATGCAGTTCTTTTCCTTTTTACTTTAAGGACAACGACATTACATTCTCAAGAACTCAAGAAGGAGGTGGGGGGAGGTCCTTGGAAACCTTAGGGTGAAAAAAAGGACGAAGAAAAGATGTCCTGGAGCTAAGAAAAGATCCTTTTTAAGGTATCTTTGAAAAAGAGCAGTAAGGGGATCTCTCTACTCCTTTTACCGTTATTTTCCTTGTTATTCCTCTAGGCCTTCTTCGACTTCTTTTTATTCTTGTTCTATTTGAGCAATCTTTATGTTCGGTGGTTGTTTTTTCTTGTTTTGTTTATCTTAATGACATTTTCTTATATTTTTTGTTTCTTTTTGCTCTTTTTTTATAGAAGACGTAGAAACTCCTTTTTTGTTTCAATGTATCCAAAATGATAATGGCTAAAATATTCAGAACAAAATAATATATCGAGCAGAAAGAACAAATATTTTGGAAAAATTCTTTTTATAAACACGTAAGTTTATTTTTCGTAAATTTTTGACGATTTGTTTGTATTGAGCTTTTCTTCAGCATAATAATATATACCCATTAAAACTACATAATTCTTTTACTTAATCGTGTCCAAGGATCCTTTAAGGGTGAGAATAAAAAGCTGACTAAAACTGCTTCATGATGAGTGGCAACCTTTCGGCTTCTCAAGCCATTTTCGAGCCAAAAACAATAATTTATTGTAAGAAAATAACATATAGGACTATCTTCATAATTAGTGACACCTTACAGAATCGAGTAATTACCTCTATGTGAGATTACTATAAAAAGCTGAAGAGTTGTGTGAATTCACGTGATACTATTAATAAACGTGTTACTATTAAGGTGGTAATAAAGGTAATTTTTTTTGGCTGAGATTCTACAAAATTGGATCACAGTTCCAATTTTGTAGAATCTCAGTATTCACACAACTCTTCAGCTTTTTAGTAATCTCACATAAAGGTAATTACTCTGAGTTATTCTGTAAGATGTCACTAATTTTGAAGATAGTGCTATATGTTATTTTCTTACAATAAATTATTGATTTAGGCTTGAAAATGGCTTGAGAAGCCGAAACGTTGCCACTCATGAAGCAGTTTTAATCAGATTTTTATTCTTACCCTTAAAGGATCCTTCTACACGATTAAGAACTATTACTACAGGGTACACCTAGCATTCATACTAATTCTTTTAGTTATTTAAGGTTTAAAAATATATTGAAAATTTAACAACAAATAATTTGGTTTAAATATGAAACTTAACTCAGAGGATAATGTCATTGTTTAACAGTCATGAAGATGCTTCCATTTGTAGAAATAAATTTAGTTTGTGCCTTATAGACGAACATTACACGTTCAGTTTGTGCCTTATAGACGTACATTACACGTTCAGTTTGTGCCTTATAGACGTACATTACTCGTTCAGTTTGTGCCTTATAGACGTACATTACACGTTCAGTTTGTGACTTATAGACGTACATTACACGTTCAGTTTGTGCCTTATAGACGTACATTACTCGTTCAGTTTGTGCCTTATAGACGTACATTACACGTTCAGTTTGTGACTTATAGACGTACATTACACGTTCAGTTTGTGACTTATAGACGTACATTACACGTTCAGTTTTTCATCAGTCAATTCCGTAACCTTGATCATGAATTGACTGATGAAAAACTGCCAGACTGACGAGTGTATTTACACGATCAGTCCAGATTGACATCAGTCATCCCCCAGAACTCCACTGGTCAATACAGTGAGCCCTCAATTACGATGGATTTGCAAAAAAAAAAGCTGCACTTGCAATAATATTAGCCATAACTACAAAGAAACGTGTTAAGAGGAAGCAATGGACTAAAGAATGGCTTCTGAAAAAAGACCAGTACACACATTTAAACTTGTTGAATGAAATAAGAACCACACAACTTGCTAGTACTTATAGTACTTTATAGTACTTGCTTGCTGTTATTTACATAATTACTTATTAAAAACGCAACCAAAACGTTATTTGGCATCAAATTGGAACATCACAAGACCCGATGATGAAGATATATTACCTGACAGAGGCAACTGGTATTCGAAATTCAACAGATAAGAGATAACTTATTGCGATTACTTTAATAACGAGGGTTATTTGGATATTCGAAAAATTCAATAATTAATGTGGTTTGTTAATTATGGTTACTTATTTAAAACTTTTTTAATGTTTAGTAGACAGTAAATAAATTTTCTTAATGATTATTTAATATTTATGATTAATTTTATTTTCTTACCTGTGGTTTTTCAAATTTGTCAAGAAAACGGAGTAGACCAGTATATAGGTAGCCTGAGTGGGGTCCAGCTTGCATTAATTAGGGTAAACGATTTTATATTTTAGGATTGTTTTGCATAGTAAGAGGAGCATCAAACCAAGTTTGCGACCTCGAAAGCCCTAGGGACAACTTTTGGTAGGCAAAAACCTCGTAATTTTTGCACATTTTTCAATTTTTTTAATATAACTCATTAACGACTTCGAAATCAGANAATGAGTTTCACTCACTCATCATCAAAATGAGTTTCACTCACTCATCATCAAAATGAGTTTCACTCACTCATCATCAAAATGAGTTTCACTCACTCATCATCAAAATGAGTTTCACTCACTCATCATCAAAATGAGTTTCACTCACTCATCATCAAAATGAGTTTCACTCACTCATCATCAAAATGAGTTTCACTCACTCATCATCAAAATGAGTTTCACTCACTCATCATCAAAATGAGTTTCACTCACTCATCATCAAAATGAGTTTCACTCACTCATCATCAAAATGAGTTTCACTCACTCATCATCAAAATGAGTTTCACTCACTCATCATCAAAATGAGTTTCACTCACTCATCATCAAAATGAGTTTCACTCACTCATCATCAAAATGAGTTTCACTCACTCATCATCAAAATGAGTTTCACTCACTCATCATCAAAATGAGTTTCACTCACTCATCATCAAAATGAGTTTCACTCACTCATCATCAAAATGAGTTTCACTCACTCATCATCAAAATGAGTTTCACTCACTCATCATCAAAATGAGTTTCACTCACTCATCATCAAAATGAGTTTCACTCACTCATCATCAAAATGAGTTTCACTCACTCATCATCAAAATGAGTTTCACTCACTCATCATCAAAATGAGTTTCACTCACTCATCATCAAAATGAGTTTCACTCACTCATCATCAAAATGAGTTTCACTCACTCATCATCAAAATGAGTTTCACTCACTCATCATCAAAATGAGTTTCACTCACTCATCATCAAAATGAGTTTCACTCACTCATCATCAAAATGAGTTTCACTCACTCATCATCAAAATGAGTTTCACTCACTCATCATCAAAATGAGTTTCACTCACTCATCATCAAAATGAGTTTCACTCACTCATCATCAAAATGAGTTTCACTCACTCATCATCAAAATGAGTTTCACTCACTCATCATCAAAATGAGTTTCACTCACTCATCATCAAAATGAGTTTCACTCACTCATCATCAAAATGAGTTTCACTCACTCATCATCAAAATGAGTTTCACTCACTCATCATCAAAATGAGTTTCACTCACTCATCATCAAAATGAGTTTCACTCACTCATCATCAAAATGAGTTTCACTCACTCATCATCAAAATGAGTTTCACTCACTCATCATCAAAATGAGTTTCACTCACTCATCATCAAAATGAGTTTCACTCACTCATCATCAAAATGAGTTTCACTCACTCATCATCAAAATGAGTTTCACTCACTCATCATCAAAATGAGTTTCACTCACTCATCATCAAAATGAGTTTCACTCACTCATCATCAAAATGAGTTTCACTCACTCATCATCAAAATGAGTTTCACTCACTCATCATCAAAATGAGTTTCACTCACTCATCATCAAAATGAGTTTCACTCACTCATCATCAAAATGAGTTTCACTCACTCATCATCAAAATGAGTTTCACTCACTCATCATCAAAATGAGTTTCACTCACTCATCATCAAAATGAGTTTCACTCACTCATCATCAAAATGAGTTTCACTCACTCATCATCAAAATGAGTTTCACTCACTCATCATCAAAATGAGTTTCACTCACTCATCATCAAAATGAGTTTCACTCACTCATCATCAAAATGAGTTTCACTCACTCATCATCAAAATGAGTTTCACTCACTCATCATCAAAATGAGTTTCACTCACTCATCATCAAAATGAGTTTCACTCACTCATCATCAAAATGAGTTTCACTCACTCATCATCAAAATGAGTTTCACTCACTCATCATCAAAATGAGTTTCACTCACTCATCATCAAAATGAGTTTCACTCACTCATCATCAAAATGAGTTTCACTCACTCATCATCAAAATGAGTTTCACTCACTCATCATCAAAATGAGTTTCACTCACTCATCATCAAAATGAGTTTCACTCACTCATCATCAAAATGAGTTTCACTCACTCATCATCAAAATGAGTTTCACTCACTCATCATCAAAATGAGTTTCACTCACTCATCATCAAAATGAGTTTCACTCACTCATCATCAAAATGAGTTTCACTCACTCATCATCAAAATGAGTTTCACTCACTCATCATCAAAATGAGTTTCACTCACTCATCATCAAAATGAGTTTCACTCACTCATCATCAAAATGAGTTTCACTCACTCATCATCAAAATGAGTTTCACTCACTCATCATCAAAATGAGTTTCACTCACTCATCATCAAAATGAGTTTCACTCACTCATCATCAAAATGAGTTTCACTCACTCATCATCAAAATGAGTTTCACTCACTCATCATCAAAATGAGTTTCACTCACTCATCATCAAAATGAGTTTCACTCACTCATCATCAAAATGAGTTTCACTCACTCATCATCAAAATGAGTTTCACTCACTCATCATCAAAATGAGTTTCACTCACTCATCATCAAAATGAGTTTCACTCACTCATCATCAAAATGAGTTTCACTCACTCATCATCAAAATGAGTTTCACTCACTCATCATCAAAATGAGTTTCACTCACTCATCATCAAAATGAGTTTCACTCACTCATCATCAAAATGAGTTTCACTCACTCATCATCAAAATGAGTTTCACTCACTCATCATCAAAATGAGTTTCACTCACTCATCATCAAAATGAGTTTCACTCACTCATCATCAAAATGAGTTTCACTCACTCATCATCAAAATGAGTTTCACTCACTCATCATCAAAATGAGTTTCACTCACTCATCATCAAAATGAGTTTCACTCACTCATCATCAAAATGAGTTTCACTCACTCATCATCAAAATGAGTTTCACTCACTCATCATCAAAATGAGTTTCACTCACTCATCATCAAAATGAGTTTCACTCACTCATCATCAAAATGAGTTTCACTCACTCATCATCAAAATGAGTTTCACTCACTCATCATCAAAATGAGTTTCACTCACTCATCATCAAAATGAGTTTCACTCACTCATCATCAAAATGAGTTTCACTCACTCATCATCAAAATGAGTTTCACTCACTCATCATCAAAATGAGTTTCACTCACTCATCATCAAAATGAGTTTCACTCACTCATCATCAAAATGAGTTTCACTCACTCATCATCAAAATGAGTTTCACTCACTCATCATCAAAATGAGTTTCACTCACTCATCATCAAAATGAGTTTCACTCACTCATCATCAAAATGAGTTTCACTCACTCATCATCAAAATGAGTTTCACTCACTCATCATCAAAATGAGTTTCACTCACTCATCATCAAAATGAGTTTCACTCACTCATCATCAAAATGAGTTTCACTCACTCATCATCAAAATGAGTTTCACTCACTCATCATCAAAATGAGTTTCACTCACTCATCATCAAAATGAGTTTCACTCACTCATCATCAAAATGAGTTTCACTCACTCATCATCAAAATGAGTTTCACTCACTCATCATCAAAATTATAAGTGTTTATTTCCCTCTCCCAAAATAGTGAGCCTATAAAAGTAGTGATATCTAATTTTTGGACAAGTCTGCTCTTTTTTACTACGTTTTTATTAGCTTGCTTTCTTGTTTGTTTGTTTGTCCAGTACGAATCTTGCAATAAATTTTTAACTAACTTCCCGAGTACGGAGTAGCTAGTCATATGAAACTTTTAGAATAGCTCAAAAAATAATGACGAAACCCGCGATCAGGTTTGAAATTTATGATTTATAAAATATAAAAAGTTTTTTTTATCGTGCAATTATTAGTACATGACCTCACTTCACTGCTATTTTCATGAGCAAGACAGATCTTTTCTTTTTATTGCTTAACACTTGGTCAGTTTCTGGACGTAGCACTAAACATCAGAATCATGTGTATTCACATAAGAGTTTCATGGGTAATAGGAAGGAGAGAACTCAGAAGAAAAGGGAAAAAGTTGACTACCCCGAACCAAAATTTCATCCTATCAATGTAGTGATATCTACATCGTGGCTAAGTTTGTTTAATGCTTCATTCAGAATCTGGCCAAGTGTTAAGTAATAAAGAGAAAAGATCAGTCTTACTCATGAAAGTAGCAGTGAAGTGGGGTAATATACTAATAATTGCACGATAAAAAAAAAACTTTTTATATACTACCTCTTTAAATTTTCCGTCATAAATCATAAATTTCAAACCAGTCCAAATGAAGATTGTAAATATGTCCCACTGTCGAAACAAATAAAATAACTCACGGATTTTTTCTAAACTAACTTTCCATAGAGTAAAATTTGCTGAAAACAAATTAAATTCTGCTAAAAGATGGTAAAAAGTATTAAAATAATGATCGTGGGTTTCGTCGTCGTGTTTTGAGCTATTCTAAAAGTTTAAATTTGACTAGCTACTAGGGAAGTTAGTTAAAAATTGATTGCAAGATTTGTACTGGACAAACAAACAAACAAGAAAGCAAGCTAAAAAAAAAATAGTAAAAAAAGAGTAAACTTGGCCAAAAAGTAGATATCGCTACTTTGATAGGTTGACTATTCTGGAAGAGAGTCTGGAACAAGGCCCTTTTTTCACGGTTCGATTTTTTGTTTGCTAGAAGATGTTAACTACATTTATTTAGAATACATGATATCAGTAAAAACTATAGTTTTATTTCAGATTGTTTGTTGCTGGTATGGAGAGTTGCTGGTGTGGAGAATTTCTACTGAGGAACGTTGCTATTGTGGAGGTGGAGAGATGCTGCTGTGGAAATTTGCTGTTGTGGAGAGTTGCTGCGAGAAAAGTTGCTACGAGGAAAGTTGCTGTTGTGGAGAGTTGCTGGTGTGGAAAGTTGCTGTTGTGGAGAGTTGCTGGTGTGGAAAGTTGCTGTTGTGGAGAGTTGCTGGTGTGGAAAGTAACTACGAGGAAAGTTGCTGTTGAGAAGAGTTGCCTGTGGAGAGAGTTGCTAGCACCGGGTAGGCTGTTTACAGTATCGCTCCCTGAGGACTTGTAAAACTGTGAAAGTTGAAGTACCCCCAACTGAGTGATGGGTGAAGTTACTGAATATTCCGAGTGTAGTCCACTGGCGCCAGTAGCTGGACTCATCCATCACTGTACTCTACTGTCTGTCTGTCACTCCCAGTCCAGTGGTTAATCCCTCCCCAGGGAGTGAGGCTACCATCAATCTACCTCCCGTTCTGCCCTCTCCCCCCTTCACACAATTATTCCCTTCTTATACCAAACTGCCGCTTTAGATATTTCCTTCAACTTAGGGATATAGTCTTCATATAATAAATCGTTCTTTTGTTTCAACCAACAAGATATCCTAGATGCACTATCAAGAAATGAAAATCTGGTTATAACTTCATCTATAATAATAAACTCGCTATACTATTATAATTGTTTGTAAAATAATATTTGACATTGTCTAGAAAAGAAACAGATTTATTGAAGTCATCGTAATTTATTCATTGTTGTAATACGTTTACCATTAATAGTTATTTATGCACCTAGGGAGTAAAGTAAGTCATTATTCCCTGAGCGAAAAAGTTGATTCTTGAGGCGAAGCCGAAGTAATCATGTCCCTAAATCCCGAGGCGAAGCCGAGGGAATTAGACTTTTTAATTCCCGAGGCGTAGCCAAGGGAATAACGCTAATTAGCTCCCGAGGCGAAGCCAAGGGAGATTATTATCGCGAAGGGAATAATGGCACTTTACTCACGAGGTACATACAATATTTTATCTCCTGTAGGAAGTAAATACATATTTTCGTTCATAGAACAGTTTTTATTTATTATTTTAATAAATAACAATAATTATTAGCACTTTTAATAGCAGATATAAGAGATTCAGTATTAAAAACAAATAAGAATTGGAATTAAACTCAAATAGGAGGTTACTTAGATGCAGGTTATAAACATAGATAAACGTGGTCGTAAAAGCAGTGACGCCAACCTGATTTCAACATCTTCATTACATTAACCATTCATTTTCTACTATTTATAAAATAATTAAGTTGCAATCTTTACTTTTTCGCCCTACTTTTTACTTTTTCTCCCTATTTTTGATTCAGGGAAGAAAAGACCTGCTTTAGTCCCTCTAAACTAATTCAAAATCATAACTTTTTTACCCTACTGGAGATAAAATAAATTATTCTCGAAATTACAAATGGGTTCTTCAAATAGTCCAAGAGATAGCGTGCAAAAAAGTGTCTGTCTTATATCAACCTAGAATTTCGTGTATAAGTAAATATTTTGGTGCCTTTTAAGAATATGTGGTCGGATAAGTTCATCAGCAATATATATTTGAAGAAAACAACCGGGGAGAGCGGCTCTCACTCTTTGTGGTGGACAATTGTTTCTCATGATCCTGAATATGAACTTGGTAGACCAATAATCAAGTTGATGATAGTTTGTTATTTAATAGGTTATTTAGTCAAATATTACTTAAAATCAAAGAGGTCACCAAATAAGTGACAGACTACCATCAACTTGATTATTGGTCTACTAACTAATTTTGTATTCAGGATCATGAAAATCACATTGACCACAAAAATGGCAGGACATGGCTGCACTCAAAACTTTTTTTTTTTTTTTTTTTAAATGCCTATTGCTATGCTATGTTCCGCAGACGAACTTAGCCGACCATATATTCTTAAAAGGCATCAAATGATTTACTTATACACAAAGCTTAGCTTGATGTTGTAGTAGTAGTCTAGTACTTCCTACTAGAACGGGTAGGACGAACCACATGTTCGAACCTTGCAATTAGGCCATTACTTAGGCCCTTTGTACGCCCCGCGGTGGAGAGTTGCAGCCACTTCACACATCATACATTAGTACATTGTACCGCCGAAGCGAGTATGATTTGATCAATAGTAAGCCATATAAATTAGAGTGTCACGCCGAGGAATCGAACCCCATCTCGACTCAATGATTCAGTGATGGCCGAGCAGAGGTGATTTAACCGCCGCGGCTACGCTATCTCTTCAAAGCTTGATGTTAGTCAGAGAATTTTTCCACGCTATCTCCTGAACTAAAATAATCAGCGACGGTTTTGCGCACTAACGCATTAGAGTAGACTCAGTGTAATTTGCTTGGTACCTAGAAATAAGTACATAGTTACATAAATTACAGGAGCCCCCTTATTTTTTCTTTTAAATATTTGGACATTAACAAAAGAATAAATTACCTTCTTCTTTTAGGTACTAAAAGAAATAAAACAACCCACAAAAATCAGACTTTTATTTATAGAAAGAAGGAATCTCGACTCTAAAAGCACAGGCGATAGAACTTGTAGTGGGGGTAGAAAAATTCTTTAGAACAAATCCCCCCCCCCCTCTCATTCTAAGGTAGGGGAAATTAAAAGTCTCAAGGAAGGAGAGAAGAGTCGTATAGAGTAAAGAATTCCAGGAGGGGGGGAAGGGGGGCGGTTTTTAATTAAATATTGGCTCCCATCTACCTGGGATTTAGGGAGAAGTTTTCTAAAGGGGGCAATTCTAACCCATCCAGGATTCAGTTGGAAGCTTGGTAAGGGGGGGATCACATGAAATCGATGGGAAGAGTTTAAGAGGGGGGGTTAGTATCGAGGCCCCCGTTATATTGGTAAGGGCCCCCCCTGAGAACGTTTATATGTGTGTATTCCGTTGTCTGGGTCTTTTTCTAGTTGGAAATATGGAGGAGATTGTAAGGTAGAGGTTGTAGTTTAAGGTGGGCCATGTGACGTCACCAAGTAGCGTCACACTGTCACCCCCCACTCCTCACCCCCCACTCCTCACTCTAAACTCCTTCCCTGGGTTTTATTGCTTCACCACGACTGGGAAACACTTGACGGTGACACGACACACTAACACTCTCTCAGGACCATTCTAACAGATCTAACTAGCTGTAATCTTACTGATTTCTTTCTCTTCACTTGGCTTCCTCCTACTTGACTGGATTTATTTTAAATGGGGAAAACTCGTTTCCTTTTCGTTTTACTCGAGCATTTAAAGAATAATGTCTTGAAAAGTATAAAAGTTAGAACTAAATCAATTTACTTTGTTATTTATCGTTCAAAATAAATCTATTATTTCAAAATTTCCTTCAATCTACTTTATTTAAAAAGATAGTATATTGATATAATTAAAGTTATATATCTTTTTAGTTCATCGCGAGTTTAGCCCAATTTACCATTAGGTAGAGCGGGGTTGGTTGGTACACTTTTACTAAAAGATAAAAGAGTTTTAAATGAGTGTTTTATTATAATTTGGTGACTAGAGTTGGTTTGAAGTTGCTAGAGGTTGTGAGAAGTAATTAGATTTTATTGATTTGAGGTTTTTAGAGATGGTCAAAGGTGGATAGAGGTGGTTAGAGGTTTTAGAGGTGGTTAGATGTTGTTAGAGATGGTTAGAGGTGGTTAGATGGTGTCAGAGGTGGTTAGAGGTTGTTAGAGGTGGTTAGAGATGGTTAGATGGTGTCAGAGGTGGTTAGAGGTGACCAGAGGTGGTTAATGCTGGTTAGAGGTGGTTAGAGGTTGTTAGAGGTGGTTAGAGATGGTTAGAGGTGGTTAGATGGTGTCAGAGGTATCAGAGGAGGTTAGAGGTGACCAGAGGTGGTTAATGCTGGTCAGAGGTGGTTAGAGGTTGTTAGAGGTTGTTAGAGATGGTTAGAGGTGGTTAGATGGTGTCAGAGGTGGTTAGAGGTGACCAGAGGTGGTTAATGCTGGTTAGAGGTGGTTGGAGGTAATTAGAGATGATTAGAGGTCTTTAATGCTGGTTAGAGGTGGTCGGATTTAATTAGAGGGGGTTAGAGGATTTAATGAAATCTATCTATCCATCAGCCATCAACTTATCAGTGTCTGAAGTTTACTCAACGTTTTTAAATTTACAATGAGCGTAATCTCTATTCATCTAAAACTAAATACCGAACTTTTGTAATGTTTTTTTTGTCTCAGAGAGCTGTGTAATTTTAAATGCATGTAAATATATTGCTATAAAACGTATGTTACAATAGCTTTGATTTGTGTTACAGTTTATACCATCATTATGAAACTAGAAGTCATGAATATCAGAAACTTAAAATATCACACTGCGTCACTTACCTGCTGCTCTTAGACTGCGTCACTACCTGCTGCTCTTAGACTGCGTCACTTACCTGCTGCTCTTAGACTGTGTCACTTACCTGCTGCTCTTAGACTAACAGAGAAGTAATTCCTCACAGTTCTGCTGCTCCTGAAAATAAAACCAGTAGGAACTGATCACCATCCTACTGCTAAGAAGAATCCACCGATCCCGGATCACCAGTTTGCTGTTCCTGAGAACAGCTAGGAAGAAACTGATTATTACTAGGATCCTCTAAATACTTACTCGAACTATGCTATTGGTAAATTATGTAATTTGTAAAACTTTAAGGACATGATATTACATTTTCATTTCAATAGCAAGATTCATGAGATCCTGTCTAGCCAGAATAAATTTATCAGTTTTGTGTATTAGATAATATTTCTCATGAATTGGTTATTTCTTTCTACCAGCACTATTTATTCTAAGAAGGTGTTGTATTAGCGTTGAAAATTAAATACCTACCCTACTAAATCTAAATTAAAATTGTGGTTTCTTTTCCATCATTCTTGAAAAACCTACATAACAATTTGAAAAAAATTTAATCTAGGTTTAATGCGATAAAGCAATAAATTATACACTAGTTTCGGGTGCGTATTAAATTGTGATGGCGTGAAAATTCGATTTTGAGATTTTGATGGATTTACACGTTTTGAGGTCCCCTGAGTCCAAAAAAGTGGTTTTTAAAAAATGTCTGTCCGTCGTCTGTCTGGTCTGTCTGTCTGTCTGTCTGTGCAGACGCCTGGAGCCTAAACTACTGGGCCGATTTTGACGAAATTTGGCATACACGTTCAGAAAAATCATACCCCGAGGCAAAATCGAGAAATGAATTTTAACTCCAAATTTGAGGGCGCTACCCCCAAAAAACTCTGAAAAAACACGAAAAAAAATTATTTCTCGAAAACGGTTCCGACGATTTTGATTAAAAAATTCTAAAATGTAGTCAATTTAAATACGAATCTAATGATATAAGCCGTTTTCCCGGGAAAAATCTAGTTCCTGAGAAAATAGCTTAAAACACGGATGGAGAGAGCCCGGGTTCGATTCCCCGCCCGGGGGAAGTTATTTTTATGATATGTTTGATGAAATTTCCAATAGTAATTAAATGTACATATATGAAAAAGTTTGTCTGAGTTGTCTCTGACCGATTTTTTTTAATGTCAGCCCAATTATTATATTGGAGGTTTAACGGTAGAAGCCTAACTCATAAATATTCATTACCCTGCTTATCTGATTTGTATGAAACTTTTATAGTTTTAGATAGCCCAAGATTTATTTTCCGTCTGTGCCAGAAGCTCGAAATCTTTTGAACGATGTAAAAAGATTTAGCTGCAATTTTAACCTCAAAATAGCTCGACCAGCGCTAGTAGTCTAACACAGGTAGATAAAGAGGGGAGTTGGAAGAGCTCTTTAACTTTTTCAAAATTTATATTTTAAAGGCGTATACTTTTTTTTATTGGTGTTAAGGCGGAGATAGACATGCTGTTAAATTGGGAAATTAGCTTGCATGCCAAAAGAACGTATTTGCCAGTAACTGGCATACCAAGGATTTTTATAGGATTTTTTAAGTTTTATCTGCTTCTTTGCCAGCTACAGGCATGTCATTTAACATATCCACGTGCCAGTAGCTGTCATGTTTTTGTTTAAGCTACAGGCATGTGTATTATCTCCGCCTTTTAAAGTAGAGATGGACATGCCTTTTAATGGCCGGATACACATACATATGCCTGTAGCTTGAACAAAATTATGCCAGCTACTGGCAAACACCCTCTTTTGTCATGCAAGCTACTTCCTAATATGACGGCATATGTACCTTCGCCTTAATGCATGTGAAAAATCAAAGCAATTTTGACAGATTAAGATAATGACGAAAAAAAACAACAATAGTCCAGTAACATTAGGCAAAAAAATTGTGTGTCTTCGGAATAATTTTAAGCTACGATTTTTTTTTTTTTTTTTTTTTTTTTTTTTTTTTTTTTTTTTTTTTTTTTTTTTTTTT
>KZ651465.1:285787-302259 GCA_001010745.2 Gerris buenoi | reverse complement strand
TTAGGAAATCACGCTCAGAAGAGAAACAGCAGGGGAAAATTCAAAAGATTCCTGACTTGAGATTAAATAATACGGGTTTTTAGTAGATCAATAATAAACAAGACGGCAACTCTTACAGGATCCCTATCTGCTTCTAACAAAACATAATTAGTAATTTAAAAATATATATATAAATATATATAAAGGATATTTTTGATTAAATAAACGATAAAAGGAGAACACAAATGTATTATAAGGAGGAGTTCACGAAAAATAATACGGTTCACGAAGTTGGTGAACGGTTCGAGATGCTTATCTGACTACTAAAGGCGACTAATATACCCTCCTGTATTAGCAATCCTTTCTCTAGCCGACCGAAAAAATGTAACTTAGGTACTCCCCCTTCTATGTATAAACTTCGGTGCCATACCGAATCTTTATCATGAAATTTCGACTGCTTTCCTGAAAACACCTATTTCAAACTTTTATTAAAAGTGTTGAATAATATTTTTTTTTTTATATACTTATTCATAATGAAGTTAAACAGATAACGGTGATTAAAATCAAATAACAGTACTGTATAGTCCTAGTCCAGGTGAAAGCGTGCAAAACTGTATCTGACTAACATCAAGCTAGAATTTTGTGTATAAATAAATGTTTTGGTGCCTTTTCAGAATATATGGTCGGCTAAGTTCGTCTGCGGGACATAGCTTGGCAATAGACATTTGAAGTTAGAGTCAAGTTGATGACAGATCTTCACTAAATAGGTTATTCAATTATTACTCAAAATAAAAGATGCCTCCTATTAAGTATTGGACTACCATCAACTTGAATTTTGGTCTGCTGACTATGTTAGTACTCAGGATCATGAAAATCCCATTGCCACCAAAAAGGGCAGGGCATGGCTCTCAGGGCCGTCCCTAGGGTTGGTCAACCGGGTCAAGCTGACCCGGGCGCCACGTCTATTTGTGTGGATTTGACAATAAAAGGGGGGCGCCACATGTACTTTTGACCCGGGCGCCTAAACCCCTAGGGACGGCCCTGAATGGCTCTCCGCCGGTTGGTTTTTTTCAAACGCCTCTTGCCAAGCTACGTCCTTCAAACGAACTTAGCCGACCACATACTTTTAAAAGGCACCAAAAACATTTACATTTACACACAATTCTAGCTTGATGTTAGTCAGTCACTTTTTTGCACGCTATTTCCTGGGCTATCCAGGAGATATCGTTGTCTGTCTGTTGGTCTATAATTGAATGTTTTTGAAAGATCAGAAAAATCATACCCGTGACGAAATCAAGAAATAAATTTTTACTCCAAATTTACTTGCATTAACCCCAAACACTGTGAAAATCGTACCAAATAGTCCGCCAATTTGTGTGGCACATAGCTTCCACGCTTCTATTTCGTATATTTTATGCTTTTACAGCCTAATTTAATTTTCCCCGTCTTTTATATCTCTCAAAATTGTAATTTTTTTACCGGAATTAAAGTATTAAATATGCAAAAGTTAAAGAGCAAAGACAGTTGTAATTAATATGAGACTATCTGCTGGCTACTTTTGACAAACCATCCAAATTTCATAATAATCAGATGAAACCTTTTGAAGATATAGAGGTATATAAATTTTTGTTTGTGTGCATGTAGTAGAGAAACAAGTAGGCGCAGAAGGTTGAGACATATATGAGAACAAGAATGGGCCAAATTTCATTAAAAATAGATGGGCAGCTTTTAAAATATGTTGGTTTTCAAAAATTTAGAGACATAGACAGACACGGAATCAAAAATGTTCCCTGGTGTCTGAAACAGATTTCTGTGTTGGAATTTTTGAAATTGGAATTATATCAATATGAAAAAGTTTTGATTTATTGGACCGATTATTTGCATTAAAACATATTTAAAACTACTTATCCGATTTTTAATAAATTTTAACGATTTTTCTAAAGAATAATTGCAAAATAAAAAGAACTTTTTATATACTTCCATTTTAAATTTTCTGTTCCATATGTAAATCATATGTAATGTTGATAACATAATTGTCACTGATATATTTAATGTTAGTGAAAACAAATAGTTCCTAATTCATTTGCTTCACATTAATGACAACCATCTAGAGAGCTGATCTTAAACCTATAAAAGGACAAATCTTTGTACAACGGATCTCACCAACACCGAATCTAAACCCATCGATTATTTTAAGTGCCATTGATATGCCCCCGTGCAGGAAAAGTAAGAGAAGAAAAATAGAAAGATTGCAAGATTTGTACTGGACAAACAAAGAAGAAAGCAAGCTAATAAAAACGTAGTAATAAAATGTGTGGCCCCACTATGAATTTAAACTAGCGAAAAAAAATATAAACAAATAAAAATAAAAAAAATACAGGAAGTGAGGAAGCTAATGTGCCGCGCTGATTGGTAGATTTATTCTTCTTTTTTTAAATTTGATATTAATCTCGGTGGAACAAACTTACTGTTTATACAGCACTATGAACTCGTATTCCGACATTAAATACTATGTTCATTTGCCCGAAAAAATAATAGTTGAGGCTATAAGTTATAAATAATAAAATCTAGGCAATTTCCAGGTTAAAGCCGATTAGATGCGCGGGGTGTTAGCTGAATTTAACGCTTCGACTAAAGCCCATAATTGCTTGTTTCGGCTTATTTCAAACCATTAACTTGCCTCACATTCAATTCTAACAATGTCTTTCACTAACCACATAAATTATCACTAAAAAAACAAAAAAAAACGTATAATTACACATCTTCTTTGTAAAAAAAAAAAAAAAAAAAAAAAAAAAAAAAAAAAAAAAATTAAAATAAAAAAATGGTGTATAACAGTAATACAAATTCCAGTGAAATAAAAACATAGATATTATGTAAATTTGAATGAGCTTTGTCTAGAAAAAAAAACACACATAACTTATAATCTAATTTTTAATGTTGTATATAAATTATAAATGGAATTTTTAGTACATAAAATATACATAAAAATTAGGTGTGATCTACTTATAAAGATATTAATTTTAATTTTCACCCCTTTATGAATTATACATTATCTAAACTTCTAAAACTATCTTTAATTTTAGGCACAATTAACATTACGGGTCTTNATATATGTAGAGAGAGAGAAATTTAGAGATATACAATGTGTGTGGGTGGACGAAGTTAATAAATCACTGAGATATCTAAGCCAAATTCGCAGCGTTTTTTCCCCTAGAAGAAAATGGGCGTAATATCTGTTTTTGATTTTCCTGTTTGCTCAATTTTCAATTATAAAAGATTATATATGGGTTTTTGATTTTCAATCAGAATAGTAAGAATAAATTGCAAGATAAAAACAACTTTTTATATACTATGTTTTTAAATTTTCTGTCATAAATTTGAAACCTGTCAAAATGAAATAACCAAAAAAATTGAAACCAAAACAAATAACATAACTTTCCTTCAGCAAAATTTGCTGAAAATATAGCTAAAAGTATTAAAAAAATTAATTTTCATCGTTTTCTGAGCTATTCTAAAAGTTTCAAATAAACAAACTACTTGGGAAGTTAGTTAAAAATCGATTGCAAGATTTGTACTGGACAAACAAACAAACAAACAAGAAAGTTAGCTAATAAAAACGGAGTAAAAATTAAGCTAATTAGAATTTGAAAATATAATTGTTATAACAATAATTATACATTGAAGCAATAATTTGGTCCTGTTGGTTTTGTATGAAATAGCTTAGATCTGTTTTGAACACAGTTTATGCTTCAGTTATGAATTTAATTTTAATTATAAATTTAACTGAACGAATTATAATTTTGTTTTCTTTAAAGTTTATTTTTGCGTGTACATACATATAGTGTGGCATTATATACCTTTCTTACTTCGGCAAATTTAAATTTGCGCCCTCTTTTAGATTTACTAGAACTAGAAATAAGGAACTTGTAGATCAGCCGATAGTTTAATGGGTTACTCAATTAATATAAAGACTAAATTAAGCAACTGTGTTGGCCGATTATACTGGACAATCTGCGAACCAACAGCCGATTAAATTGTTTAGTGAGTCTAGTGTCCGTATAGATGAACCCGATCAGACTAAACAATCGGACAATCAAATATCTTTAGTGTGCGGTAAGTCTTAGTACAGAATAGATTTGAGTTTACGGACGCGCCGATAGCGCAATCTATGGCCTAAAGGTGGGATTCCTATGCTGCGTCTGACGCACGCGTTAGACGCAGTGCGGTTGACGCGGGTTAGAGGGTTTCCTATGCATGCGTCAGACGCAGTGCGGCTGACACAGGTTAGAGGGTTTTTATGCATACGTTTAATTGATCTGCGGCCTCGGTAGTGAGAGGGTGCCAATAATGAGTGTCCGCGATTTGCTCTTCTATTTGCACTTAAAAGAGATTGAAGACGAGAAATGTTACTGGAACTAATAAGTCAGGGTAATGTTGCTGCACACCTTATTTTCAAATCAAGAATTATTAAGGAAGGTAGTTTTGACACTCGTTGAATCGGCACTTGTTGAAGGACGAGAAAACATTTCGGGAATATTTCAGGCAAAACAACGCAGTTCAACTACATTCTCGATCTCGTAAAAGAAAAATAAATAACAATATCCACCAACTTTTCATGTTCCTTAACTGTAAACAGTACTTTATCCGACATAACTGATTTGATTTTATTATACGGTAAATATGCACTTGAACACCCACCTATTTATAATTATTGTCCGATGGACTTCGGTTTTTTTTTTAACTGTTCCTTTCTACAGTTTAACAACTTTTAACCTGGCATTTCGGTAAAATAAATAGTTTTTTTTAAATATATTTAGGTATATAAATATTCACTCAGTATATGCGGGAAATATTGGGAACCAAGGTGTTCATTTCGGTAAAATAAATAGTTTTTTTTAAATATATTTAGGTATATAAATATTCACTCAGTATATACGGGAAATATTGGGAACCAAGGGTTTTTTAATGATGAGGGATTACATATTTATATATGTATATGTATTTAAAAAAAAAAACTACATATGTAGTTAATTTACCGAAATGGTGGCAGATTAAAAATGATAGTTAAAAAAAAAATCACGAAGTCAATCGGACAATTATAAAGTTATACAAGGACAATAAAAGGGTGTTCAAATACATATTTACGACCCGTTATCTCCTTCGCGTCTGCATCTAGACTGCTTTCGAACCGGTACGGCCGCACAACCAGAGCGACCCAGCTATAGCCGCACGCGTCTGACGCACCATAGGAATCACTCCCATTGAATTACATTGTAGCAATGCTCTTCGTCTGACGTAGCATAGGAATCCCACCTTAATAGGCTATAGGTATATGGAAATGTAGGCGGTGTTTATATAGAACCTACCCCTTTACACCGAGCTACTTAGCATGCGCCTTTTTAACAGAGAAGGGTTGGCTTTTTAAAGACTTCCCATTGGCTGTTTTACTCTTTTCACCCCCTTTAGATTCACGGTGCATATTCAAATCAACCCCCACACGAGGGGAGGTGTTACCAAGGCTACACCCCTCAGGCTGTTGAATATTCTAATGCGCAGGGAGGCGGCACTGATATCCTGGGGGTGGTAACCTATACCTTCATTTTAAAACGCCTCCGTGTCTCTCCATTATATATTCATATCTTGAGACTTCTTTCTTCAACCGTACACACTTCGTTCAAGTCCCTATACTTTAAGACAAACGAAGTCCCCAATCATCAAAATGTTGTTTGATTTTATGATTTTCGTTTTAAGGGGTTAAAGAATAATAAATAAAAAAAATACGTGTGGTGTCGCGGGACACCCGATAGGAAGTTCCCTACATTTTTTATAAAAAATGATAAAATCACACTGCTAAGTACGTATACGTTGCTAACTACTTATACATGGCGGCGTTAGAAAAGAGACAAAATTGAGAGTAACTAACTGTATGTACCTAGCGGAGTTAAGGCAAAATTAAAAGAAAAGTGTCATTTGTATCATTAAAGCAAGCATCTTACAATAAATATGTATTGAATATAAGAAACAATTCAGTTAAAGAGTATGATTGTTAAAGAATGTTAGATTAAAATAAGTGACCTTTGACATATATGTAACAAAAATAAACAAAACAAGTCAAGTAACAGGCTTCCTTAATAACACTTTTTCCCGTCTTAACATTTTTGAAGCTTACGTTTACGCGAACGTTGCGCTTTAACGCTTTGGTGGATAACGTTGTCCAACGAACTTTGCCTGGGCATTGGTAAAATGAACATGTGTACCAAATTTCAACTAACTCGGTGAACTTTTACTTAAGTGTTGTTGGTAGATTTCGTGACGGATTTTGCGTGACGGTGATTTTGGTCGTTTTTTCGGATTTACTCCCAGGATCTAGAACGTGCCATAAGAAACTTCGTTCCAATAATTGAATTCCTGCTCCTATTCCTTTTTAAAAAAAGGTACCTTTCGCCCTTACTCAGAGCTTATCAACATTTATGTTTTCAATTCTTATTTGGTAGAAACATGTTATTTCTCGTCTGTTATCAGAAAATATCCAAAATAGCATGTACAAATAATAACACGTTATTTGGATGGAGCTTTAAGATCAAAATTTTGTTCATTACTTGTCAAAATATGAAATAGAACAGTAGCTACTTTTAGTACACACCTGACTTGACCACTATAATTCATTAGTTGGTGATAATGACTAATTTCAAATTTTAATTATTCACCAATAAGCGGAGGCGAGGTCACACGTTCTATCCTAGGGTATGTTCTAATTGGGTCTTCTCTATTTATGGATATGTTCTATCTCTGACTGACGGCGAGTATGTTCTAAATCTAAGTGTGTTTTATCTCTAAGTATGTTCCAACTTAGAGAATGTTCGTTTTTACGTGGATCGATCAAGGGTTTTAAATAAAAATTCAATTAAGATGAATTATTCTTAATTTGGCTATTCGCCCCACTCCGGGGCATATTCATGCCTGAAAACATCGAAAAATCTAAGATACAAAACATGTTCTTGTTACATGCTTTAAAATACAAAAATTATCTGAAATTAAAGGCAAAGACTCGAATTATTACCTTATCTTAAGAAGATTGGATCGTTAACAACAATTTAACCAGAAGAAGGAAAAAAGTTATATATTTACTAAGTGCTGACTATGCTGTGTGACGAAGCCACTATGTGGGCTATGTATAACTTTTTTCCTTCTTCTGGTTAAATTGTTGTTAACGATCCAATCTTCTTAAGATAAGGTAAGAATTTGAGTCTTTGCCTTTAATTTCAGTTAATTTTTGTATTTTAAATCATTCAACAAGAACATGTTTTGTATCTTAGGGTTTTTCGATGTTTTCAGGCATGAATATGCCCCTGGAGATGGGCAAAATACAGCCAAATTAAGAATAATTCATCTTAATTGAATTTTTATTTACCACCCTTAATCGACCCACATAAAAACGAAGATTAAAAGAAGGGACAAACCTAACTATTAGAGAATGTTCTTAACTCTGGGTCTGTTCCAAAGATAAAGATGCAAATAATTAACTTTTCATTTCTTATTCCTTGGGCATCACAATTGTTACTGGAGTCATATACACTGTATTGAATATAGTACAGTAAAATTAGCTCAAAAATTGTCCAAACCCAAACATCCAAAAAAAAAAATTTCAACCCCACGCCAAATTGTTCTATACCCTCCTCGTAGTAAGTGATAAAAAGTTGCACGACTTGCAGCGTCGGGTTTGGCCGGGAGGGGGGAGGAAAGGGGGGTAAAAAGGTATGTTTAATCGTTTTTCGCTAATATCTCGAAAACTATGAGGTTTGGCGCTAACTTTGTTATATACAAAATTAATCTATTTAAAATTTGGAACAGAAATAGACTTATGCATTTTTGTGCTAAAGTTAAGGATTACGGAGTTATGAAGGGTAAACATATCACATTTTTCTATTTTGCTTGGAACTTTTAAATGAAAATACATGGTCTTAATTACACTTTTCCACCTTAAAACATGATTCCACACATTTTTCTTCCATCAAATGCCCGAAAATTGTTTTTGGAAGTTGTTTAGGCTAATTTTTTAAAACATAAAATTTAGATTTTTTTGGTTTTTTTACGATTGCAGGAGAACTATTTCGTCTACAGGTTTCATTTTGTGCTTGTCTGAAAGCCAAATAAATTTACTAAAACTTCGTTTCTTATGGCTTTTCTCGTAAGTGAGCGGTTTTATGCCGATATTGGGCCCGAAACAAGAGCAATATTTAAAAATTTTTTTTTTTTTTGGAAAAACTGCCAATTTTCGAACAGTCATTTCGAAGCTGCAAATTTAGGCTCACCACCCTAACTGTAATAAAAAAAATCTTTCCAAAACGTTTCAAGGAAAATGGAAAATAGTGCTATTTTTACAGCTTCATAACTCCGTAATCGTTAACTTTAACACAAAAATGCATAAGTCCATTTCTGTTCAAAATTTTATGTAGATTAATTTTGTATATAACAAAGTTAGCGCTAAACCTCATAGTCTTCGAGATATTTGCGAAAAACGATTAAAAATACCTTTTACCCCCCTTTTCTCCCCCTTCCCGGCCAAACCCGACGCTCCAAGTCGTGCAACTTTTTATCACGAACTTACTACGAAGAGGGCATAGAACAATTTGGCGTTGGGTAGAACTTTTTTTTTTTGGATGTTTGGGTTTTAGCCTAATTTTACTGTACTAATACTGTTTTGATAAAATTTGCTGCATAAGAAAAGTTAAGGTAAAATAAAACGGAATCAAAGGAATGTATGATTATGGAAGGAACTGAAAGTGATTGCTGTCGAAACGAATTTATTTTCGGGCCGGACCTTAATTATGACTATTGCGAGATTCCTTGTACCAGTGTGGAGGAGAAGTCCCATTACCCTTAGAAAAAAATCTTTTTATAAATATGACATAGCGGCATTAAGACCCGAATTACCCGCGGCATTATGGCGGGACACAGTAGCGCTATACCACGGCCGCTGTGTGTACCACGGCCGTGATTAATATGATTGAGAGACGTGCCCGTGTGTGTAAATTATTCTTATATTCCCATGGCGAGAGTTCCGATTCTTTATAAAAGAGGCGATAGTTAGGCCGTCCCGTTCCGACCTCGACAAAATAGAAGATGCTGGGGCCGAGCATTAAAGGTCATTATTAGAGAGCTACTGTGTAAAGCTCGTAGTCGCGGCGAATATCTGGCCTTTTGTCCGTCGTGGAGTCTGCGTGTGAGTGTGTAACGTGTGTATCGCGGTCACACACTGGCCCGACATCATTAGGCGTAAAGTTCCCTTGCTTTATACATTCGGGAGTGTTCGGAGACCGACATTATGATACTAATGATGCGACTCCGGCTTTCTTAACAACCGCGTTGGAAACCTCAGCAGGGGCAATAATAAAATTCAGCTTAATATTCAATTAATAATAAGGGAGCATTAACCCCCCCATTTGAAAAGCAACTCTTAGACACTGAAGGGAAGCCGCTGATGACAGCGATGGAAATCATGCATCATCCCGCCGGTCCATTATCTCCCACCGGAATCTCAACCCAAATCCTTTAATGCATTCACTTCAATCTTTATCTTTATCATTATCATCTTCAATTAAGTATCTTTTCTTCATATCTCTTATCTACTTTCAAAACTAACTTTGTTGATCCGACCCAGATTTGTAAAATTATATACTCATTCTTTAATACTATTAATAAAGAGTAACGGAGAAAGACATAAATAGGCACAATCACACCAAGGATCGAACCAAGGAACCCTCAATTAACCATCTGAAGCTCAAACCACTAAGCTACGGTAGTCCAACCAATTCCATCCGTCTCAATACATATAATCCTAATTTCTAGCCAGATTATTTATCTGGTTGGCTAAAAATGTTTAACCAAACAACGAGAGAAGAGAATTTTAGTTACAATTTTACTCAACCATCTCTAACCATTCCAATCAGCACTAGCCCATTCAAACAAACTCTAGCCACATTTTACCCCCACTAATAGCCTCTGACAACCTCTAACCATCTCTAACCACCTCTTAGCCAAACAGCTAGAAAAGAGAATTTTGAACTTTTAAATTTGAAAATATTGCGGTGAATAATGCCTTGAATTGAATTTTGACAGGTTCAACTAACAATTTATAATCACTTTAAAAATAATTAATTTGTTTTCATTAGAAGTAATTTTGAAAAAAAATACAACCTCTGATGTGAGTAAATTTGTTTTGTGTTGGCTAGAACATACACTTATGTATGTTCTACATATACATAAGTATTTACCACAATTAGACACAGAAAGTCACAACACATTTCTTGCACATGTCCTTTTACAGTTACGATCATCCGGAACATGACAGTATATAAATAATATAGTTAATGTCGTCAATTATATTATAAAAATTAAATATAAAGTATTTTTTGCAATAGCAATGACCCGGAAACTCTAGTAGGTACATATATATTTTTAAGAAGCACAATTTATCGGCCACCAAGATCAGCAGTTGACGCTGCATCTCGTCGGCGAGTGGGAAAATATTGACATTGCCTCCTCTGACTGGGTCTTTAACTAAGCAAGAGAAAGCTGAAATATATTTTATATTATTGTCAATTTATTTAAGATTCGAAGTATTTTGCTAAACTATATATAGATAAATAGATAGAATAAAAGAAGAAAAACCTAACACAGTTAAATGATATTTGCATAACAAGTTGTATGCTTTACATACAAGTAAATTATTTGTTTCTTTTTGACAATGTTTAGAGACAAACTAATCTCTAAATCAATGACTAATTGTTAAGCACGAATGAGAGTGATAATCAATGTTTCTTCGAATCTTAATTTTTCGAAAAATCTGTTGGTATTTTAGTCCGTTAAGAATTATTTTTACCATCCGCCATCATGATATACATGATGGTGGCCATCTATGTGCAAAATATGACACGACGATGTGTGCGAAATCGAGTGCAATAAAATCTTATCATTTGGAAGGTAGCACACTATTATAACTCATTTTCTTGTAAATTATAACATCATTTATTTCTGAACGGCCATTTAGATTCGCAATGGAGGTTTTATATACGAAATTAATATAGGAATATCTCCGGAACCGATTGCATAGAAACATTAAAGTTTTTAAGTTGATTCTAATTTGCACGTTGAAAGGAAACCTCTGCTTTTTCCAGAAAAGTTAACTATTAAATAAGTTTCTTCAGCAGTCGGAATTGATATTAGGGATTTTTGGGAATCCATTTTCCAAGGGGTAATATAAATTAGGGAAAAATTTATGAAACCCTGTGGCTAGGACATTCTCGCTTAGTAAATTTTTTTTATGTTTCTCGAATGTTTTTATAATGAAGAAAACATTTTAAATATACAATAAATATCACACTCAATTTAGTATTATTATATAATTCAAAATATCAAAAATTTAAGTTTCCTAGTTTCGATTCTTGGTGGCACTTTGCATTTATATACTTTTCATAATTCTTTAATTTTAATCCAATTATTAATAATTTTAAAAACAAATTTCCATAATTCTATTCATCCCCCCTCTTTTTTCAATCATTTTATTTATTTACATTGATAAATTATGTTTTTTTTTTTTTTTAAGTATTAGATAAAATGTGTGTGGAATTTTAAAAGGAAAGATAACTTAGCGTTCCACAGGTTCTTAAGATGTAAACAGAAGAAGAAGACTATTTAAGATAAATATCCTAAGTGTCCACTTTACAACATTTAAGAAGGGGGGAAAAATATAATAATAATGATTATTTATTAAAATTGTTGTTTGCTGAGTACGAAGTGGTTTTTTTTCATTATCTGGTTTTGTTTTTTTTTCAGGTTTATATTGTGGCAGTTTGTCGAGCCGTGTGACGCGCCCTTCTTTCAAATTCCAGTTGAATCGCAATTTCTTTTTTCTCTCATCCTAAGAGTCGGAGAAAATATTTATAAATTGCAAAAGTCATACATAATAGTTGTTAATTGCATTCGGGGTTGAATAGTAGAGAGTTGAAGTCCGACAGGCTTTGAATACTTGCAATATTTCTACTTCCTCTAAGCTAGTCGGCACAAATAAATAAAAACAGGCACTTCTTTAGATGGTTACTCCCCTTATTAAGAAAACAAAGGGGAGTAACCATCTAAAGAAGGTATACGGAGTATTCTTCTTTAGATTGTTACTCCCCTTATAGAAACATAAGTGTGATATTCCTTTGTCCCAAAGTACATTGGACTAAGCATCCCTTTATCTTAATAGTTATTTAGTCAAAGCCATTTATATTCTAAAAAACACAGGGGAGTAACCATCTAAAGAAGTACCTAAAAACAAACTATAGTATTAAAGCCAAGGCAAAATTAAAGTTTCTTTTGTTTAAATATTTACAATTAATTAATCATTTTTAGTATGACATTATTCATAATTACTCATCAAAAGTTGACATCTTTAAACTGAAAAGAAATATGTTAACGTTTTAACTTCTGCATTGAATTGAAATATTCTGCAAATTAGTGTAGTACATTGATCCTCCCAATCTATAAATAACGTATACTTCAAAGTTGATATGTTTTTGCAAATATTATCAGCCTATTTTTATTTTATTTTTTTTTTTATTTTTTTTTTTACCCTCATTTTAGTCAACATCTATAAAAATTGTTTAGATTTTTTACATAGAAATTAAAAGTATTGATTTCGCAAAATTTAAAAAGCTCAGGCGTTTGAAATTAATATGGGGCCATCGGTGGGCTAAGTTCGACTTTGCTTGACCAAATTTTTTTTAAAATTAGGATTTTTTTGTTGTAAAAAACAATATAAGGGTAAGTATAAAGTTCGTGCGCAGAAGGTTTAAACTTGTATGGGACCAAAAATGGACAAATTATTACCTACTATCCGAATTGATTTAAAATCGGACTCATCTTTTATATAATCGAGTAGTGTCCCGACGACGGGTGACGACTCACCTCTAAATGATTTAAAACGTTAACAATTGATGCGCCATAAGCTGGGATTGAACCAGTGACCTCCAACATATGAGGCGCGTCCTCTACCACTGAGCCACGCCCTTGCACTGAAGCTACGAGCATAAAACTTACTATTTAAATTATAACTAGCTCTNTGATCACATCATACTCACTTTGGCGGTACAATGTACAGAGGTATGATGTGTGAAATATTTATTCTGCCCGTTGCCACGGGCGTAACGGCTAGTAGTTAATAAGATATTATGTGGGTTCGTAAAAATCGTTGTAATAAACAACAAAGAGCGATGGATAAACCGACAGGCTAAACCACCGACGGGACCCAAAATGTTCCGTGATGTCTGAAAATTATTTCTGTCTTGGGCTTTTTAAAATCGGAGACATAAAAAAATGTTTGTTCTTTGGCAAGATCACATTGCTTTCGTTATCTTCAGTAAGGTTGGAAGCAAAACTTTACTATTCTAGTTTTGGATTTTTGGATCTTATTTTTCTAGTCTTGGATGCTCCAATAATAATTAAATGTACCTACGAAAACTAATAAATGGAAAACACTGGGCTAATTAATTAGGGACTCGTATATGAGAAAGTTTGTCTAAGTTGTCTTGGACCAATTTTTACTTATTGGTACTTTCTCATATTAAGAGAAAGTATTGTGAAGGCGCGAAAATTCGATTTTGAGATTTTGATGGATTTACACGTTTTGAGGTCCCCTGAGTCCAAAAAAGTGGTTTTTAAAAAATGTCTGTCCGTCGTCTGTCTGTCGTCTGTCGTCTGTCTGTCGTCTGTGCAGACGCCTGGAGCCTAAACTACTGGGCCGATTTTGACGAAATTTGGCATACACGTTCAGAAAAATCATACCCCGAGGCGAAATCGAGAAATGAATTTTAACTCCAAATTTGAGGGCGCTACCCCCCAAAAACTCTGAAAAAACACGAAAAAAAATTATTTCTCGAAAACGGTTCCGACGATTTTGATTAAAAAATTCTAAAATGTAGTCAATTTAAATACGAATCTAATGATATAAGCCGTTTTCCCGGGAAAAATCTAGTTCCTGAGAAAATAGCTTAAAACGCGGATGGAGAGAGCCCGGGTTCGATTCCCCGCCCGGGGGAAGTTATTTTTATGATATTTTTGATGAAATTTCCAATAGTAATTAAATGTACATATATGAGAAAGTTTGTCTGAGTTGTCTCGGACCGATTTTTTTGGTTTAAATGTCAATGTTGCTTTTTTTTCTTTTTTTTAAATGTATACGAACAGTTTGTTCTATAATGAAGTGAAGAACTGTAGTTTCAGGTTTTTAGGATATTAATGTCGGTACGTTTGATTTTAGGATGATCTGTGAATGCCGAAGGAACCGTAAAAAGAAAATAAGGATGCAGGATCGCAGTGAAGATTTGTTTCTTATTATTGGACAGGATGATATCCGTGAAGTGGAAGGATACCTGGATATCCTGAGGATAGTAGCACGTGACTAGTAGCAGTGGCACGTGGTGATACGCTTTGATAACACCTTCTAGTTCAGTGGCGATGGCGATACTGCGCCACTCGTCCCCCCGGAACCGATCTGACACAAACCTCGATCGGATACTCACTAGTTAATCGCTTCTGATCAACCACCAAACCGGTCCTTCACAGTTCAAGATGAAGAACTCTGTGGGAAAATTCAGATAAAAGAAAAAAAGAAGAATTCTTTATCCATTTTAATTCTAGTTCCTTTTACGAACGAGGAATTGAGAAAAAGTACCGACTTCAAAGTCGAAAGATGCCGCAAGGGGAAAAAGAAAGAAACAAAACCACCTTTAAATATTTATAAGAGATGTGGGACACATTGTTCTCCCTAGAACACTCCGCACATCGGAAAAAAACAAAATCCCCTGATTGCAATGCATTTCCGATATGAGAAAATATTCAATACGTGTGTATATTTAATAATGATATTTTAATGTTTACAATATTTTAATTTATTTTGTAAGTATGTACCTACCAAGGTAAACTTGACGATGGTTCAGTGAAATTAGTCCAAAACAGTTAAAAAAAAAAAAAAAACAACAGAATATGGGACAAAATATAATAAAGGAAAAACATAAAAATATAATAGCTATCCTTAAACACCTTTATTATAATAATAATTTAAAAATATATTTAAAAAAATACAAGAGAATAATGGTAATTATACAGTAAATAGTTTTAAATTCAAGACATTGTACCAAATTTATTACAAAATTAATAATTAATTACTTAGCCTGCTTCATGAAGGAGCCATGTGATGCTTGATTGAAGATAAGAAATTACAGCGCTTACTTTTATATTATGATAAGGATTTAGCTGCTTATCAAGAGACAGCGTGGCCGTGTGGATTATTTATTTAAAATGTCTGCACGCCTGTCATCAATGAATCAAGGACGGCACAAGGTCGTGGGTTCGATCCTTCTCCATGACGCTCTGTTTTATATGGCTCACTAATGATCACATCATACTCACTTTGGCGGTACAATGTACAGAGGTATGATGTGTGAAGTGGCTGAAACTCTCTACCACGGGAATAGTAAAATGGTCCTAAAAGATGACCTAATTGCTATAGGATCGAACAAGTGGTTCATCTTACCTATCTATACAGTCTGTGCCAAACGAGAGTTAGTACGTTGACAGCGCGGGAAAAACTAGCAAACGAGGTGGGGAGGCAATGAGAGCTCAAGATTTGCCCTCTTGATAACCATATAAGGAGGTGAATGTAGTGGCTTTATTTTTTCCCTCAGAGGTTGGCCAATCTGTGTGTCACTAGATTTCCCGCGCTGTCAACGTACTAACTCTACAGTTTACGCGTTATAAGTGAATTTGACAGCGCGGGAAAATTCAAAAAAGCGGGATGGAAAACCAATGAGAGGTCAGAATTTTGAATTCTAGAAGGTCGTGCCATCTAGGCAAACAAAAATGTCACTGGCTCCACTTCTCCTACAGGCCTAGTGGCTTTATTTTTTTTTTCCTCATTTAGGTTGGACAATCTGAGGGTCAAAACTCAAAACTCAAAAAGCGCATACTTTTGAACGTTACTGCTACATCTGCTAGCTGCATATCATCTGGTTGTTATAGAAAGATGGTCAGATTGTAGAGATGAGATGCAGTGATTTACAGAAGTAGCTTATTAGTTTGCAAGAGTAGCTTATTAGTTGTAGCTTATTAGGTGTAGCGTGAGATTAGGCTTATTAACAAGTTAGATCTCAGACTATCAGATTCTACATAAAGATATAGAAAGCATCTGAGTGTATCCATGGACTCCATGCCAATTTTTTGCATGCAATTACTTAGAGTAGTTTTTTTTACTTTGGATTTAATTTCGCACGCACCTGCCTACATCGAGCTTCCTTCGTCTAATAACCTCATTAAACTCACATTAATACTCAGGTTTCTTCTTTAACCTGAACATTGCCTGCGCAAAAAAACAGTTGAAAGAAAAACAGATAAAGCATCTGTACATAGATAACCAGTTAACTCTTTACTCTGAGTTCAACCAGCTGTTG
>KZ651465.1:253407-266807 GCA_001010745.2 Gerris buenoi | reverse complement strand
GGGGGGGGGGGGGAATAAAATTTACAAAAACACGTACCCGAGGAAGCTATGTGGCACATAAATTAGCAGTCTTTAAGAAATATTTAGATTCATCGGATCATTTTCGTGTCTTTATTTTTTAGCTATTAATTTAGCCTTGACTAATTGGTCGCATCATTTAATAATTAATTATTTTTTGGCAATTAATTAATTTTGCTTGCATGCTTTTCTTAGGTAACGGAAGCATTATGCTCGTTTCGAAGAACCAAATTTGTTTTATTTGTTTATTAATAATTTGATTTTTACTCAAGTGTATAGTAAAATTATTTTGACTAATTTAAACAAAAAAAGGAAACGATAAATTGTCGATAACGAGTCTTGTATAATTTGGGTATTTCTTTTTCTTTTTTTCTTTTTTGTATAAAAGGAAAAAGAGAAGGAAATTTTTTGTATAAATGGAAAATATTTGTTGGGAGTTTTAATTTTATATTTTTTTAAACGGATCGTTTAATTTTTGTTTATTCTATATTTTTTTCTGAATGAATTATTTCAAAATAAAATAATTACCCATTACCTCTAATAGTCCGAAACTAACTTCTCAAGTGGAAAATTAATCGGAATATTTTAATTTTCCGGATTTAATTTCGGATAATTGGAATGAATTCGAAATAGGAATAAGTTAATTATCAGCTGGGGTTTTGGTCCGAGTTGATTTACTAATAACTATTTTTGAATAAAAAATAACAATGGTTGTTATTTGTTATTGCAAATTAACATGAAACCTAACGTTACAGTAGATCGTGAGACCACTAAAAGTACAGAATGTTTAACAATGTCGGCATCCAGTTGGTAATTTAATTTTATGATTCCAAATATTATATTTCTTTTTCCCGTTTTGTTAATTTGTTTAAAAAAACATCGACATCAGTGCAATTATAATATATTTTTGCTTCCAAGCTTACACTTAAGTAACGTTTTCAATATTAAATTATTTTTATGATTTAGCAGTTCAGCACACAGAAAAAGTTTACTCTCATGTCCTCAGCAAATATGATGAACTAATGAAATAAAATGCGCTCAATTTAAAGAGCATTAGTGTGAGATTCAAGCGCCTCTATCAGNAAAAAAAAGAGTGTTGTTTTGTTGGTCCCCTGGTCTAATGGACACAACCCCTCGGCGAAAGTTGGCTTCAGTCCCTTATCAGTAATTGCTTGTTGTTTTGATTCTATGCTCCTTCTATATATAGTATTATTCTAAGTCAAGGATACTGGAGTTGGATACCCCTGGTGTCAACCATGTTTAATAAAAGTAACAGTTTATATCGAGCATTTTGTGAAAAATCAATGAGCTATTAAAGTGATTATGAAGAATTTAGGAGAATAATACGGCTCCTGAAATAATTAATTCGGCACAAAATACAACTAATGAATTAATTTCATCTTTATCAAAAGAGAAATAATAACTTACAGACAGGAAGTTTATTTTTTTCTGTATTTATTATTAAAATCTAACAATCGTAGTTAGTACGGTACGCAACTCGTGCGAAAACTGCATTTTGCATTGCTCGTGTGGTTTTCACTCTACGCTTAATGCACAATTACGAAATAAGACGCGAGGAAGCGATGTGCCACACAAATTGGCATAGTATTTTTTCAACTTTATTGCTTCCGAGCTTACCGAAGGTAATAGAAGCTATGTGATCCTGAAAATCTAAAAAAGTTTATGTCTCCGATTTCAATAATTCTAAGTCAGATTCCGTTTTTGCCATCAGGAAATATTTTTGGTTATGGTGTCTGTTTGTTGGTCTGTCGCTTAACTATTGCGGATCAACAGATCTTAAGTTATCGTCCAATTTTATTGAAATTTGAATGGTAGATCATAATTAGCCTAATGTTCGTCCCGTATAAACATACGCTCAAGCATACATTTATTAACACCTATATCTTCAAAAGTACCTATCTATCTATACAGGGTGTCCCAGCTAATATGGAACAGCGAAATATCTCCGGAACCATGATAGATAATGGCTAAAAAGGCGCTTCTAGAACATTTGCTGAACATTTTCTGTGTTCAGCAGAAGTGTGTGAAATTTACGAAATTAAAAAAAAGTGAGTAGGAAGATATATTTTTAAGACTGGATTTAGATTTTATGGCTAAAAATAAGAATTTTTTACTTCTGGAATTTTTTTGCTCCGAGCCTTAGTTTTCCGTTTGAAGAGCCCTGAATGTGCTGAAATTGAAACTTTAAGTCCATTTTACAGCTAAACTAATGGATTTAGGAAAATAATTCAGGATACCAAAAATTATTATTTTTAGCCATAGAATCTAAATCCATTCTTAAAAAGATGCATCATTGATATTTTTTTTTTTTACTTTTTGAGCCCTGCTGAACACCTTTTTAAGAAAAAAAAAGTCACATATAAGGTATGAATTTTAGATTGGATTTAGATTCTATGACTAAAAATAAGAAGTTTTTGTCTCTTGAATTATTTTCCTAAATCCATTAGTTCAGCTGTAAAATGGTCTTAAAGTTTCAATTTTAGTACATTCAGGGCTCTTTAGACGGCAAACTAATGCTTGGAGCAAAAAATTTCCAAGAGTAAAAAATTCTTATTTTTAGCCATAAAATCTAAATCTAGTCTTAAAAAATATAGCTTCATATTAACTTTTTTTTAATTTTGTAAATTGCACACACTTCTGCTGAACACAGAACTTGTTCAGCATATGTTCTAGAAGCGTCTTTTTAGGCATTATCGAACCCTGAAAACCGCATCTTTCTATCTATCATGGTTCCGGAGATATTTCGCCCTTCCATATTAGCTGGGACACCCTGTATATTTTATTGTACTCATATTATTTTTTATATGAAATTTTGATAGTTTGACGGAAGTAGGCCACAGATGACCCAGATTACTTTCTGATTACTGGCTGCGCTCTTCATGTAAAAAATCAAAATATTTTTGATAAATTTAAAAAGCGGGTGAAAAATGCAATAAATTGGATAATAATAGGTTTTAAAATAATAAAATCATTAAATTTTATGAAGTAGGGTGTGAGCTATGTGCCACACTAATTGGCAGAATATTTTAAAACATTTTATTAAAAAAATATTTTTATNGGGGGGGGGGGGGAATAAAATTTACAAAAACACGTACCCGAGGAAGCTATGTGGCACATAAATTAGCAGTCTTTAAGAAATATTTAGATTCATCGGATCATTTTCGTGTCTTTATTTTTTAGCTATTAATTCAGCCTTGACTAATTGGTCGCATCATTTAATAATTAATTATTTTTTGGCAATTAATTAATTTTGCTTGCATGCTTTTCTTAGGTAACGGAAGCATTATGCTCGTTTCGAAGAACCAAATTTGTTTTATTTGTTTATTAATAATTTGATTTTTACTCAAGTGTATAGTAAAATTATTTTGACTAATTTAAACAAAAAAAGGAAACGATAAATTGTCGATAACGAGTCTTGTATAATTTGGGTATTTCTTTTTCTTTTTTTTTTGTATAAAAGGAAAAAGAAGAAGGAAATTTTTTGTATAAATGGAAAATATTTGTTGGGAGTTTTAATTTTATATTTTTTTAAACGGATCGTTTAATTTTTGTTTATTCTATATTTTTTTCTGAATGAATTATTTCAAAATTAAATAATTACCCATTACCTCTCATAGTCCGAAACTGACTCCTGAAGTGGAAAATTAATCGGAATATTTTAATTTTCCGGATTTAATTTCGGATAATTGGAATGAATTCGAAATAGGAATAAGTTAATTATCAGCTGGGGTTTTGGTCCGAGTTGATTTACTAATAACTATTTTTGAATAAAAAATAACAATGGTTGTTATTTGTTATTGCAAATTAACATGAAACCTAACGTTACAGTAGATCGTGAGACCACTAAAAGTACAGAATGTTTAACAATGTCGGCATCCAGTTGGTAATTTAATTTTATGATTCCAAATATTATATTTCTTTTTCCCGTTTTGTTAATTTGTTTAAAAAAACATCGACATCAGTGCAATTATAATATATTTTTGCTTCCAAGCTTACACTTAAGTAACGTTTTCAATATTAAATTATTTTTATGATTTAGCAGTTCAGCACACAGAAAAAGTTTACTCTCATGTCCTCAGCAAATATGATGAACTAATGAAATAAAATGCGCTCAATTTAAAGAGCATTAGTGTGAGATTCAAGCGCCTCTATCAGAAATAACATCGCCCAACCATCATATAAACTATAGCCGTTTAAATACAAAAATGTAAAAAAATACCAATATTATCACCATCTAAAGTACAACCGATGATAATACGACAAAAAGCCAAAGAACCAAAGTTGTGGCTTTATAGTATATTGGCATATTAATTTAGCATGATTTAAAATTCGCAGATGGTTGACAGTAGGCAAGTGCTATCTTCAGGCTAGTTTCGACAAACCATACAAATTTTATAAAAATCAGATGATTACTTTTAAAGATATAGCTGTAAATAAATATATTATGTTTGTGAGCGAGTGGAATATGGAAGATAAACAAATGAGCGCAGTAGGTTGAAACTTATATGGGACCAACAATGGCAATGGGCTAATTATGACCTACAATCTAAATTTCGTTAAAATCGGACAAGTAGTATTTGAGATAAATATGGTAGTTCGCAAAAATTGAGTGACACAGACCGACAGACCAACACGGGACCAAAAGGTTTCATGGTGTCTGAAACGGATTTCTGTCTTGGAATTTTTGAAATCGGAGACCTAACATTTTTTCGTTCTTCAGAACGGTCACATAACTTCCATTACCTTCGGTAAGGTTGGAAGCAAAATTGGGAAACAAACAAATTTGACAGTAATGGCATGTAAAAGCATAAAACCAATAAAGTGCGTGATAGGATGCGAGGAAGCTATGTGCCACACCAATTGGCAGTTTATTTTAAATAAAGATTCATTATTTTTGTCTGACTTAATTTTTAATTTATAAAAAAAATCAATGTTTTTTAGCGAATTTCCATTGGAAAAAATTCGCTAATGGAGCCACCCTCATGGCGGGAGTTGGACCCGGGAATGTGGCCAAAATACGTTTCAANGCCCCGCACACTTACCTGTTTCCTTACCACTTACCTTTACCTGTTAACCGACTTTTTGTCGGCCGACGAAAAGTCGGTCGTCTGCGGGGGCCTTAAATCTTGGGTACAGTTGGGGTAAGACACTTAATTTGATTGAGCTTAAAAGTAATAATGCATTTAAAGGTGTTTGATACATGTCATTATAATAAATTGATGCTATAAGAAACGAAATAAGTGGGCCTATTAGGCTTGTTCAAAAAGTCATCGGACATATTCAATTGCCTGCGGAAACTTTGTGCGCTACGTGTTTAATTGCAAGGCCAGAGGATACTGTGTGCGACGGTAGACGGAAAAAATGCACACGGAAAAAGTACCCACGGGACGAAAAGTCCAAAAGAATAACTTTAATCGTTAACAGTAGCGTACATAACAGGAGGGCAGGCGGGACACTGCCCGCCACTTTAGGCGAGGGGGGCATCAAAACTCTCTTCGGCTCCTCCACGTTTTTTTTTTTTTTTTTTTGTTTTTTTTACAGGGGGACCCGCGATAAAATTTCATAACGTATATTGCGGATTTTATGGATCAAATGCAACAAAAAATATAGTTCTCAAGATATAGAGTTATATCTTTATTTTCAAGTTTATACGGAAATTTTCAGAAAATCCTACCATTTCAAAAACTAAATGAGATAGAGATATGAGGCAAAGGAACAATTTTAAAGAGCACAAAAAAACTTTCAGAATCACTCATTTATTTTTAACTTATCAGCTGCTAAGCATCTTTTAAGTTGCTTAAGTTACTTACGTTACTTNTGTCTACTAACTAAGTTAGTGTTAGTACTCAGGATCATGAAAATCGCATTGTCCACCAAAAAAAGGGGGGGGGGGACATCGCCGCTTTCCACCGGTTTGTTTTTTTTTCAAATATTTTCGCAGACGAACTTTGCCGACCACATATTCTTAAAAGGCTCCAAAACATACTTATACAAAAAATTCTTGCTTGATGTTAGTCAGACACTTTTTTGCACGATATCGCCTGGACTACCTATGATATGATCAAATCACGGTAAGTTTAAATCAGTCAAATTTCAAGTTACCGGTGAGAAGTAGATTTCTGTATTGTTAGGAAATATTTGATTTTCTCTGAAGGTCTAAGTAAGAAGCTCTCTGCTCTTCGATAATCTGAATGAATCGTCTGTTATCATCATCCTTCTCTTGCTGCAAAGTCTTGATACGAGATTCCATTGCCAGGCATTTCTCTTCCAGTAGCTCTGTCCTTTAAAAATAATCAAATATTGTATAAATGGAGTCCAATTCTTAGAATAGAATAGCTAGTATAAACTAGGTTTCTATGATATTTAAATAGGAATTAAATCCTGATTTGGTATATAACAAGCTGAGTAGTATTGAATCCGTATTCAATACACCAATACTAATTAGCTGATAAATAAAAACAAACTATCTAGGTTACTTAGGGGGTGATGTCGGTTTCCTACTCGTGGTGCCCCTGTTTACGCTGAACAACCGACACAGATCGCCAATACTAAGCAGTCCAAGTAAAAACAAATTGCGATCAACAAGCTTCCATGAAAAAAGGAAATAAAAACGGTCCTTCTCAGGACCTTGACAAAGCTGGTCTGAAGATTCTCTTCTGGAACGCCGGCGGATTAACTAACACTAAATTTACTGAGCTGAAAACAACGATAGTAAAAAACAATTGTGACGTAATAGGTATAGTAGAAGCAGGCGCTAGCGCAGACAAATTGGAGATGTTTCAAATACCAGGTTACCAAATGTTTTCGCTTCCTCGAGCTCGACTTAATGCCTCAGGAATCCTGGTTGCATCAAAAATCTCATTAGTTACCAAATTTGAAGTGCACCATGGAATGACAGCTACAGATAAAGTAGAAGGTGTTGAAGTAAAAATTTGGTCTGGAAAAATACCTTATCAAATATTTTTTATATATAACCCTCCCACAAATAAACCAAAGCTCTCCTGGTTAGAAAGCAAGTGGAACAAAAACTGTATCGCTCTAGGTGATTTCAATGCCCATTCAACACAGTGGGGATACCAGAAAACTGACTCTGTCGGTTTAATTATTGAAGAGCTTATTGCCTCAAACCAAATTCTTTTTATAGAAAATGATAAAGGGGCTCCTACTTTTCTATCTTATGCGGGACAATCCTCGCATCCTGATCTGCTCTTGGCTCACACAAAATTATTTTCTAAAACTAAACACTGGCTTCTACCAGCTCCTGGAGATGCCGGTCATGCATTACTAATGACAGAAATATGCAACCACAGATTAACTCACAAAGAAGAGAGGTTTCCTAGATGGAATTTGAAGAAGGCCAACTGGGAAAAATATGGACACCTCTCTGATATTACAATAACTCCATCTCTTCTCGACGGAAACCTTGAGGCTTCGTGTAAAAGAATTACTGCTCATATCCTGAAATGTGCCTTCCAATGTATACCTCGTGGTCAGATGAAAAAGTACTCTCCTTTCTGGAATGATAACCTTCAGAAACTAAGGGTAAGTGTCCACCTGAGACTAAATCTCGAGAGCTAGTCTCGAGATTAGTCTCAGAACCTTATCCACTTGAGAGCAACATCAGCCTCTCCCGAGTCTCGGAGAGTCGGCGAGTCTCCGAGACTAGTCTCAGCCCCATGTCCACTATTTATTTCAATCTCGAGAGCGAGTCTCGATACTAAAAAGTCTCAGATGGACACTTACCCTAAAACGTGAACGAGACAGGGCAAGAGTGGAAGCAGAAGTAACAAGAAAAACCGAGGACTGCTGTAAACTAAGAAAAAAACAGGCTCTCTTAAAAAGAGAAATAATTCATGCCAAGAGAACTGCATATAGATCCTTTTTGTCACAGCTGGACTTTAGGAAAGATGGAATTAAAGCCCACAAATATATATCTACAATGAATAAGGAGGGTTCCAAGAAAAGAAATGAGCCTTTCACGACAAGCACCAAACTCCTTACTTCAGAGAAAGATATTGCTGAAGCCTTTGCTAAGCATTACTCTAAAGTTAGCAATTTCCGGCCTAAAATTCGACTTAAAAGGAAAGACATTGATTTGCCAACTATCGCTAGTAGGGAACAAGAGGAACATATTTTTAATTCTGATTTTTCCATGAATGAATTAAATAATGCACTAGCTGTTACACCGAAAGGCAAGAGTGCAGGACCTGATGAAATTCTCCCTGAATTTCTTTTAAATCTAGGACAAAATGCTAAGGAAGTAATATTAAATTATATAAACTTAACGTGGTCAAAAGGAATCCCTAGCTCTTGGAGAAATGCTGAAAATGTCCCATTACTCAAAAAAGACAAACCAGCCGATAAAGTTGAGAGTTACAGACCTGTAGCGCTCACCAGTGTTTTCTGTAAGACAGCTGAGCGGATGGTGACTACCAGGCTCACCCAGTATCTAGAAAGTAACAATCTGCTTTCTAGCAATCAAGCTGGCTTCAGAAAACACAGGAGTACGGTGGAACAAGTAGTTCGCTTCTCACAACAAGTCAAAGATGGTTTTCAAAGAAAACAAAGCACACTTGCGGTTCTCGTCGATTTTAAGGCTGCCTTCGATAGGGTTTGGAGAAAAAAGTTACTGACTAAGCTTCTTGCTCTAGGTGTAGTAGGTAACCTGTATAGATGGCTTAGGTCCTTTTTAAGTCAACGATTCCTTAGAGTCAGATATGGATCAGCAAGATCAAAGTACAAGCAAACTAAACAAGGTCTACCTCAAGGAGCGGTAACAAGCCCTACTCTATTTAACATCATGATAGACGATCTAGTAAATTTCCTATCGTCTAGAATCCCTGGCTTAAATGTTCTTTTATACGCAGACGACCTTATCATGTGCCACAAGTAGCGACGTTAAAGCTTTAGAGACTTGTTTGAATCGTGCTCTTGCCTTGTTGAATGAGTGGGCTACTGACAATGAAATGCTTGTGCATCCCGAAAAAACCCTATACCAGCTATTTACTCTCTCAACGAAAAAGCCTCAACTCCAGATCACCTTAAATAACACTATGCTGACCCGAAACGTACCTAGGAATTACATTGGACTCAAAATTAAGCTGGAATCTACAGGTTCAGAAAAGTTCTGAGAGAGGTACTGGACGATTATCACTGCTAAAGAGACTAGTTGGGACAAAATGGGGAGCCTGTCAAGAGGTGTTAGCAACAGCCTATAAGACTTATGTGCGGCCTTCAATGGAATATGGTGCTCAAGCTATAATCACAGCCAGTACTTCTACTCTGGAAAAACTAGACAGGGTTCAAAATAACGCGCTCAGAATAATAACAGGAGGCCCTAAGTCAACCCCAATTGCTGCTATGGAGTTACAATCCGGTATTGAACCACTCACTATGCGAAGAGAAAGTGCTGCACTACAACTATACGAAAAATTAAATCGTCTTGGAATTGAATACTGGAATAATTACGCACCAGCTATTGGAAGACTTAAGACCCAAACAAATTTTACATCATACGTCCTCAACAGCCACAGAAGCAGTGATTTTAACCTTGAAAATAGACAGAAATTTCCAACTCATGTCAATCACACTGTTAATCTAAAGCTGGCTGAGCGCAAACTAGATCTCTTAAACTTGGCAGAGAAATCAACTGCACTACCAGCCGAACTTAAAAATGGTTTTCTAGCTACGATGGCAGAGCGTTATCCCCAAGACCACTGGCTTCATGTTTATACAGACGGATCAGCTGATAGTAGCAAAAATATTGCTGGTGCAGGAGTATATTGCACACTCTTTAAAAATAAAGTTGCTGTGGGAGAAAACTGCACAAACTTTGATTCAGAAATCAGAGCAATATATCTAGCACTGGAGCATCTAACACGTTACTCCCCAAGGCAGACTGTAATCTTTGTTGATTCCCAAGCGGCCATAATATCAGTATCCAGCACCCTTGAAAATGAATCCGATCTGGTCATCAAATGTCGCTCTCTTACCAGTAAGCTTATTATTGAGGGTTTTAAACTAGTATTTCAATGGGTCCCCAGCCACTGCGGCATTTATGGAAACGAAGTGGCTGATGACCTGGCCAAAGAAGCATCTCACTTGCCCCAACACAAGGTCAAACTCACTATGAATATGGCAAAAAAGATAATAAAACAAANGGGTAATGATAACCAAAGGTAGATAACATATTTATTTAAAAAAAAAATTAATTTGTAAACAATAGTTTTCGAGGGTTAGTAGAATTGTTTTTTAACTACAGCCTCCACTAGTTGCTCCATGTAAGCGAAAACTCATTGTCGGTGAATGCTTAACATGGCTCATGGCCCATGGCCCATTTAACCTGTTTTCACCACGTAAAATAGACTCACGAAAAGATGTAATTATCTGTTTTACGACGCAAGCTTATTGCCAATATTCCATAATTATGTGAGACTTGGTGGTCAGAGAAATACAAAAGCATCCCTGTTTTTAAGGATAATTTTAGCAACCAGAAAAATTTTTGATGTTTTTTTGACAAAATTGAATGAAAAATTAACAAGCTCCTCAAGTGATATTAGCTTTGTAATCTACTCGTCAATACTTTCTACTTGATACTCCACACAAAATTAAAAAAAAAAAAAAATCCCTGTGACAGGAATTAGCCGCCATTTTAGATTCCCAGTTAATCCGATGAAATTGCTAATCTGACTATTTCTTTGGCCCATCAGACCGCAAATTTTTCATATTTTTAGCCACAGCAGAAATATAGTTTTAAAGGTGGGAGGGACACGCAAATGTTGATGTTTTTTGACGAAATCGCGCGGAAAAATAAACATGATCCACAAGTGTTATATATATCTGTAATCTCCTCTTCAATATCTTTCATATGATACCCCACTCAAAATTAAAAAAAAAAATTCGCGTGATTTGAATTATCCAGCCATCTTGAATTTGAAGAGCTGATAATTTTGAGTTAGCTATATTTTTCCTGTATGCGCATCAAAACGATCTTTAATACTGGAAAGTTTCATGTTTTTTATCTATTTTGATTCAAAAGTAATTGGAACCGTACAAAGTGACAGACTGACATAGGAACGAAACTATAAGGGTTTCTTTTTTTGGTTTTACCAACGAAACCATAAAAAGAAAACAAACCCCACCTATTGATCAGTTAGAAGGATGTTTACAAATAAATCCATTAAAGGAGGTATTATGGGATTTAAATACTGTATCAATAATTGAGAAAGTTTTGTTAGATTTATCAGACCTATTATTTGGCTTGGCCATCTTGGAAGGGGGGGGGGCAGCTGCCCCCCCCCTTACCCCCCTCTGGATACGCCCATGCAACCAACTCAAGAAATAATGTAAAAAGGTTTCCCCGAACGAAACCACAATGCTGGATACTAATCCATGGGATACTAATAGGAAAATTGACACTGAACAAAAAAGAACCTGTATAAACATGGATCCGGAACAGTTTTTGAGATATTTACATAAAACATAATTGTTGGACGTTCATCCTTACAATTCTCCAATACTCTTCTTCTGACCATAAAATACTTAGAAGAAAACCGAATAGAGAAATTTTTAGCGCTTTTGGTTTAGAGGCTTTGGGTTAGTAGGTTCCTGGAGATGCCGGTCATGCATTACTAATGACAGAAATATGGAACCACAGATTAACTCACAAAGAAGAGAGGTTTCCTAGATGGAATTTGAAGAAGGCCAACTGGGAAAAATATGGACACCTCTCTGATATTACAATAACTCCATCTCTTCTCGACGGAAACCTTGAGGCTTCGTGTAAAAGAATTACTGCTCATATCCTGAAATGTGCCTTCCAATGTATACCTCGTGGTCAGATGAAAAAGTACTCTCCTTTCTGGAATGATAACCTTCAGAAACTAAAACGTGAACGAGACAAGGCAAGAGTGGTAGCAGAAGTAACAAGAAAAACTGAGGACTGCTGTAAACTTAGAAAAAAACAGGCTCTCTTAAAAAGAGAAATAATTCATGCCAAGAGAACTGCATATAGATCCTTTTTGTCACAGCTGGACTTTAGGAAAGATGGAATTAAAGCCCACAAATATATATCTACAATGGATAAGGAGGGATCCAAGAAAAGAAATGAGCCTTTCATGACAAGCACCAAACTCCTTACTTCAGAGAAAGATATTGCTGAAGCCTTTGCTAAGCATTACTCTAAAGTTAGCAATTTCCGGCCTAAAATTCGACTTAAAAGGAAAGACATTGATTTGCCAACTATCGCTAGTAGGGAACAAGAGGAACAGATCTTTAATTCTGATTTTTCCATGAATGAATTAAATAATGCACTAGCTGTTACACCGAAAGGCAAGAGTGCAGGACCTGATGAAATTCTCCCTGAATTTCTTTTAAATCTAGGACAAAATGCTAAGGAAGTAATATTAAATTATATAAACTTAACGTGGTCAAAAGGAATCCCTAGCTCTTGGAGAAATGCTGAAAATGTCCCATTACTCAAAAAAGACAAACCAGCCGATAAAGTTGAGAGTTACAGACCTGTAGCGCTCACCAGTGTTTTCTGTAAGACAGCTGAGCGGATGGTGACTACCAGGCTCACCCAGTATCTAGAAAGTAACAATCTGCTTTCTAGCAATCAAGCTGGCTTCAGAAAACACAGGAGTACGGTGGAACAAGTAGTTCGCTTCTCACAACAAGTCAAAGATGGTTTTCAAAGAAAACAAAGCACACTTGCGGTTCTCGTCGATTTTAAGGCTGCCTTTGATAGGGTTTGGAGAAAAAAGTTACTGACCAAGCTTCTTGCTCTAGGTGTAGCAGGTAACCTGTATAGGTGGCTTAGGTCCTTTTTGAGTCAACGATTCCTTAGAGTCAGATATGGATCAGCAAGATCAAAGTACAAGCAAACTAAACAAGGTCTACCTCAAGGAGCGGTAACAAGCCCTACTCTATTTAACATCATGATAGACAATCTAGTAAATTTCCTATCGTCTAGAATCCCTGGCTTAAATGTTCTTTTATATGCAGACGACCTTATCATGTGGGCCACAAGTAGCGAAGTTAAAGCTTTAGAGACTTGTTTGAATCGTGCTCTTGCCTTGTTAAATGAGTGGGCTACTGACAATGAAATGCTTGTGCATCCCGAAAAAACCCTATACCAGCTATTTACTCTTTCAACGAAAAAGCCTCAACTCCAGATCACCTTAAACAACACTATGCTGACCCGAACAGACAGAGCAACGTACCTAGGAATTACATTGGACTCAAAATTAAGCTGGAATCTACAGGTTCAGAAAAGTTCTGAGAGAGGTACTGGACGATTATCACTGCTAAAGAGACTAGTTGGGACAAAATGGGGAGCCTGTCAAGAGGTGTTAGCAACA
>KZ651465.1:239832-250842 GCA_001010745.2 Gerris buenoi | reverse complement strand
AATTAAAAAAAAAATAAAATAAAATAAACGTTGCGTATTTTTTTATGGTGAAAAAAAACTTTAAGGGGGGGGGGGCATCACTAGGTTTGTGTGCCCCACCAAGATAAAATACTTGTGTACGCCACTGATCGTTAATGCTAGTTTTTAATTATGATTATTTAATTTTTAAGGCTAACAAATTTTAACCTATTTTTAAATAGAATAGCCATTTGAGTTATATAACTTTAAAAGTACTGGACATAAGATGCATTTTCAAAATCGTAGGGTTTTTACCAGGTATAACTAATCACCATGAATACCCTACAATATGTTATGATACAGTACACAATATTGTAACAATAACAATATTGTACAAACATACACACTTCTTACATCATATCAATAGGCCAGATAGTCCTGACGATTGTCATTCCTACGCTGAAGTAAAATCTGGCGATGGCGATGAAAGATGTTGTTTAAGAAATAATTTATTTTCTTACTGTGAATCTACATCAACTACTCAAAATAGGAACGAAAATGATTTTACTTATTTATTTATTGTTAAAAAAGAGTCTGCCTTACATTTATTATAAAATAATTTTATTTTATTTACAATAAAATAATTATTTACAACTTTTCTTCCTGTGGGCATTTTTTCCGTGAGTATTTTTTCCGTGGGCATTTTTTCCGTGGGCATTTTTTCCAGGGCTTTTTTTCCGTGGGCATTTTTTCCGTGATTCGTGTGCGACATGTTCAGTTTCCTGCGGACTCTTTATGAAGGTAATGTTAAATTTCCTGCAGATATTGTATGTAAGACATGTTTGGCTGCCTGTGGACACTTTGTGTGTTGAGTGCGTCATGAGTACTTGCCTGCGCCTGCGGATGTTTTATGTGTGCAAAAAAAAAAAAACACTTGGAAACTTTATTTATTATTTGACCAAACATAATAACATTTTCTCTACTCAATGTTCTTTCCTAGTTTTTCTTATATTCTTTCTCTCTTATTTATTCAATTTCCGACCCGAATCCATCTCTTAACAGGAACTATGTAGATTAACATTCAAAAGGTAAAAACAACTGCAAATTATGAAGAAACAAGTAGGTTGCTTCTGGATAAAGGAAGATAAGAAATTGGAACGATTACTTCAGAAAGAACATTTTAACGTTATTTGTTTGATTCGGTCGAACTGACCTCCATCCATATTATTATGCTTATTTCAATTCAACATATTACTCATTGTTATTTTCTCTAGCTTTATATTTAACAAAGTATTTGTTTGAAAACCTACAACTACAGATTAATATCTAGTTAGTTATTTTTGAAACTATAATTTAAATGAAAACCAAAAGTAGAGGGTTCGATTAGTTGCTTCTAACTAGTTTTTATAAAATATTCTCATAGAAAACAAACCTAAAAAATAAAAGGAATTACAAATAAGCTCTTGAAAAGAGTTATTCTTTTTTTATTTTTTTTTATTGAGTTTTGTAATACATGGCCAATTCAAACATGCTTACTACTTGGTCCCTTCAAAGTCGCTTACCACTTGTTCAATCCAAAGTCACTATCCACTTGTTCCTTGATTAATCACAAATTTTAGTTAAGTTTACCATTGAATATTTGTCTATAAAAATGAAAAATCCCGTCAAGTACTTGCCAGCAAGTTACTAAAAGGGTTTCTTGGGTCATAAGAATTAATTATAATTATATATTTTTTTAAACAAAAACATCTATTGTTAACTTTTAAAAATCAAGATGTGCATATATTATTATTCTTTACTATCTTCGGTATGCGCTTATTGAATTCTTTTAGGGGTAAAATGGCCGCCAATTTGGAAACAAAATATATTTTTGTGAACCAAATTTCAATACCTTTCAAATGATACCCAACTTCGATTTTTCAAATCACAAAAATTTTGGGGCCCCCTAGTTACGCCCCCCTAAAAATTCTAAAAATTTATTTTTTTTTAAATCAACTCCAGGAAATTTTATTGGACTACAGAGATTTATATTTATGTATTTTTTCCTTATTGTAGGACCTATTCTAATGGGGTAGTGCAGGGGGGGTAAATTTTGGGTTTGTTTGAATTTTTTGGGGGGTAAAATGGCCGCCATTTTGAAAATGCGATACATATTTGTAATCTACATTTCAATACCTTTGAAATGATACCCAACTTGAAATTACAAAAAATGTAAAATATTGCGCGGTGATCACAATTGATGGCAGATCGCATAAATTTGGAGTGTGTTCGCACTAAGTTTTCGGGCAAAAAAGAGATATAATCCAAGTTGCGACGGACGGACAGACACACTACCAAATTGCATAAGGGTTTCTAGGACGACCTCGAAACCCTAATAATCAATTTATTTATGTAGTTGGATGTTCTTGGAATTTATTATTTGAATGAGCCAATAGTTGGAAGGTGCGTGTTTGAAACTTCTGGGAATTCCGTGATGACTTTTTACTGATAAATCAAGTGTCCATATTATTTCTTTCTCTTCACTACCACGGTATGTTTTATGTATATAGACGGCTACTAATACTGCTTCAATTACGATTTTTTACACGTTGTCCGAATAACTTAACATTTACACGCCACGCTTATACCTCCATGTTGAGCTAGAGTGCCTGGTCCCCTTCAATGGGTTCTCATTGCAAAATCGATGCAGTTGAAATTACGAGTTCGAGTATGGCCACCAAACCAGACTACCGCCAAATCAAGATAACAAGTGGCCTTGCAAAGCAGATTTAACTTTGCCTGATACCCCGCTAGAAATAAAATGATTCTAATATTTTTAAATAACATTATAAAGCCCATAATAGAAACCCTAAATGTAATGGTTAAACAATTATAGTGTAATTTAAAAAAAAGAAATAATACTACCTACAACTCATTTCTTTGAGTTCTGAAATACAAACTTTTTGGTAAAAAATCTAAAATATAAACAAGTTCATATTATTTTATTATTATTTATATACAGTGTGTCCCCGGATCGACGCATGAATAGGAGAAAAAGACTAAACATTTTTAAATTAAAATTTTATCTTCTGGGGTTCAGCCCTGCTTGGATAGAAACTTATTTATGTCATAATTTAAGTTTCGGAAAATTAAGAATGTCTTGGAAATTTACGTAATAGTTATTTTTCCCACTAGTAAAGTGCTTCTTCTCTAGGAGATACGAAAAAATGTTATTAGTAAAAGTTGTTCAGAAAGAAAAACTGAGTAAGAATACAAAATTTTAAAATGCTCCGCCTACTTTGATATATTGCATTATTTACCACTCCATAGTATGCCTAGTGTGCTGTTAAAAATATGAAGTTAAAAATAATAATTTTAGTGTTGTTTTCTGTGCCATAAAATTAATTTCAAATTTCGCAAATACCACTATGAATATTATTATGTTAGTAAAAAATTAAATTTAATCGTGAATTATTTGTTTTGTTATTGCTATTATTCTTATATCTTATAATAAATATTTAAATTTCTTAACAAACAATGAAAGTATTTCTTAACAGTCATTGAAAGTAAACTAAAATTTTTTTGAAGTTGCATAATTTATCAATTTTGTAAGAACTTTTCCTCTCGGAATTTTTTATATCTTTAACAATTCAAAAAACGGTAAATAATGCAATATATCAGAGTAGGCGGAGCGTTTTTAAATTTTGTATTCTTTCTCAATTTTTCTTTCGGAACAACTTTTACTAATAACATTTTTTCGTATCTCCTAGAGAAGAAGCATTTTACTAGTGGAAAAAATAACTATTATGTAAATTTCCAAGACATAGTTAATTTTCCGAAACTTAAATTATGACATAAATTAGTTTCTATCCAAGCAGGGCTGAACCACAGAAGATGAAATTTTAATTCAAAAATGATTAGTCTTTTTCACCTATTCATGCGTCGCGTCGACCGGGGACACACTGTATATTTATTATAGAATTTTTATTTATTAAAATATTTCTTAAATGTTCTAAATGAATTATTGGCTAATATGATTGGTGCTTATTTTTAAAATTTTATTTTAAATTTATTCTTTAGTTTTAAATGAGTTATTGATAAATCAACGATTTAAAAACTCAAGTTTTGATAAATATAACTTATTTTTATCCTTTTAATACCAGTTACATTTTCGGCTAGACCAATTGGAACGGCATAAAAACAATGGAAAATCTGAATATGAATGAACCTAGGCTATGATATTCATTTGAATTTAAATAAGTATTCTTTCATACCGGCGCATATCTTACTAAATTGTTTATGAACTGTATAAACCAAGTAATAGCCGGTTATTAAAACTGGAGGAAACACTATAAATGTTTCTAGCTGTGGTTTATAATGCTCTTAGTATTGAACTGAGCTGAGAGCTCTTAAACAATACTTGCTTTAGAACGAAACAATAGCTTTTCGCTTTTCGCGGGTATCTTAGAGTCGATAAAAAGTATCTTCATATTCATAAACCAATACAATGTTTCCTAATAGCGGTTTATTTGCTTTATAATAACGTAGATATAATCTTCTAACATATCGCTGAATTGGAAGTGAATAAAGTGGCTAAATCTAAATAAGGAATTCGTAGGAGGAGGGATCCTAGTGGTTAGTTTGTGGTTACTAACTAGCAACTCGCCTAGTTATATATTTGGTTCTTGGACTGTTAAAATTCCAAAAGGTGCGACATGTTTAATCCTGGTGATGGAATTATGGTGATCCCTCTATCTTGCACCTGATCACTCCTACTTACAATAGACTAATATTGTGACCCAATATTACAAGAACAAGAAAATAACTTACCCGAAGGACTCAAGGTTTTGCTTTATATAATATTTTACTTACTTATTGGCGTTCTCTTCTGACTGGCAGTGTAAAGAAATTACTAAATGATTTTTGAGCTTTAGCCACAGATTGATCATTTTTTACCTGCTGAAGATGTTTGTGGGAGGTTATCCTTCCAAAAAACTCTTCTCCTCTTCCTCTAGGCTAGGGCGTCGATCGCCAATGGATACTTCCAGAGCCTGTCGAAAGAAACGCACCTCTCCCATTTTGTGGGCAAGTTAAAATCACCGAAGTCTATTTTAATTTACTACTACACCTATTAGTAGTCTCTAATAGGTGGGCTTCCAAGGTTACTTCTGATTACCGGACTGCTCACTCTGCTCTTGTGTTTTTTCTAGCTACAGACCTCAGACAAGTATCTCGACTCCTGAGCTTGCTTTCTATTTTCTAATTTGCTTGTAATTGCCCAGGAATCAGAGGTCCATGAAAATATACTTAGACTTACATAGCACTGTATTTGTTTTGTTAGAATTTTTCTGCTTTCTCAGAAACGTTAGAGTTCAATGCATACAACATACTTCTGGCTGCAGAAATTTGGCTACTAATTTCCAAGTTTTTTTCTTTTGCAAAAAAAAAAAAAAAAAAAAAAAGAAAAAAGAAAAGAAAAGAAAACGCTAGAAACACATCTCACTTAGAAACGCTAGCACTTAGAAACACGTCCTCGGTTGAATTCCCTGTAAGTTTGAGAAGCAACCGACAAAGATTCTCAACAAATTCTAAGCTGTGTAATGTGAGTTATGTAATTTATTTATTGTTGTGTCAACATCGATTATGTATACCTACCTATTAGTTTTATCTCAATATATCCATTTTCTATTTTTTTCCGGCGAATCCCTCTAAAAGTTTCTAATTAGCTAAAACATGACATTGATAAAGTTTCAGCTCAAACTAACTTTTTATACTAGGTTTAAACTCAAGCTTAATAACTGTGGAAGTTAGAAACCCTAGTTTTTCAAAATTTCAATCTAAATTAGGCTCAGGTTAACGTTATCAGTTTGAGCTGAAACTTTATCAATCTCATGTTTTAGCTAATTAGAAACTTTTAGAGGGATTCGGCGGAAAAAATAGAAAATTGATATCTTGTGATAAAACTAATAGGTATACATAAAAATGCCATAAAACATAACATGACATGAAAAATGGTAAATACCACTAAATTATGGTAAATCTATGTTTTATCAAAAAAGTGGTAAGAATAAAACTTGAGGGCAACAAAATGTACTATAAAATAAGACAAGAATCAGGTTTCTAGAATGAATAGGTTTCATTTTATGAAGAAAAAACTGTGATTTTTTCCTAAAAATCGCAGTTTTTTGCTCAATTTCAACCTATATTAGGCACAGTTAACGTTATCAGTTTGAGATAAAACTTTATCAATACTATTTTTTAGCCAATTGGCAACTTTTAGGAAGGTCCCTGGGGAAAAGATCGAAAATTAATTTCTTGTGATAACCCTAGGAGGTGTGCATTAAAATATTTGAGTTTTTTATACATAAAACCCCTTATATCTTCCAAACTATAGGTCGTATCGACTTGATTCTTGTTTTAATCGATTCAGCGTAAAACAATGCATAGAAAATGATACCCCACTTGCTTAGGTAGCTGAGTTAAAGTCCTTCAAATTTTACCCCCCTCCTTTTCCCAAAAAAAAGAGGCGTACATAAAAAAGTTGGGGACTATTCAGGTTTTATTTGCAATGACATAACAAAGCTCTCTGTAAAAAAATATCGTGGCTTAAAATTATTCCGAAGAAACACCCTTTTTTGCCTAATTTTACTGGACTAGTAGTATTGTTTAATGTCTCAGTTCCATTGATTGAAGAGTAGTAATAATCCATTCCAAATTTTTCCAGAAACATTGTTGATGTTGTATATACTGTTATCAGGGGTATGATTAATGCAGTGTTTCCTATAAGATGGTTTATTTGTTTCCATAATGAGGTAGTGTTAGAGTAATCTAAACATAGTAGCCAAGGTCCCTCAGGTAGAAGGTTACATAGATAAGCTAACAAAGCATCCTGTCAAGGCTTAATGTATGGAGTAATCAATGCTTAGCCCACCTTTCACCCCCCCCTACTTATTTCTTGTATATTCATTAATAAGTGAGCCTGTCACGAGCCTCAACCAGCGCCTATCTCATCTGACCTTTGCCACCAGGTAGCTGATAGATTCGTCAGTGAAGATATAATACTTGCCTCATCCACAAAATGACACTATTTGTGTAAATTGTTCCACTATTCACAAATGAATTGTGAAAAACAGTATTCTTTTAACGTTTTCATAATATATTAAAAGGGATCGGCATAGTTTAGTGAACCCCAAAATCTGGTTCAGAGATTCGAATCCCAGAAAGGACATGGGGCATACTAGTGACCATATGATTATATTGCGTGTCCAATAATAATGTGTCCAATATCATTTATATGCCTTGTAATATTGATTACGACAAAAAAACTTAAATATAGACTTATAAATTAGTGTGGTTCGTAGATCCATGCGTTCTATGGATACTTTAATAATGTTTTACAATAAGACCTACTATAGCCTAATTTAATTAAATTTTTTCAACCTTTGTGTAAAAAAATCTTATTTATATGAGTATAAGGATTAATTAAGGAATAAGGAACATTATATTTATATAGACAATTGAAATTATGAAATTTGGATACTTTCGACAAACGATTCAAATTTCTTAAAATTCAGAAGTACTTTTAATAAATAAAGTTTGCGCACAATGTGGAAGAAAAACAAATGGGTGTCGATGGTTGAAAATATATGGGACCAACATTGGGCTTATCCTAACATCTAAATTTCATTAAAATCGGGCAAGTAGTATTTAAGATATGTTGGTTCGAGACAGACGCAAGACCAAAAATGTTTACTTAAGTCTGAATTGAATTTCTTTACAGGAATGTTTTAATCCAGAGACATTAAAAAATCGTTCTTCAGAATGATCACAATGCTTCTATTACCCTCTGTAATCTCGGAATCATAAAAGAAACAAAATACAAATTCTAAAATAGCAACAGTAACCGTTATTATAAAGCGCAACTAAAATTGGTAAAAAGAAAGTCGTGGGGATATAATATGTCCCAGAGGTATAACACGTCTTCATATACGTAATTATTTTTTTATAAGATGCTAACATACAAATCTTCCATTTACTTATTTCTATCATTTTTTCTATTTTTTACTATAGTTTTATTAACTGATTATATATAACTAATATAACACATTTAATGAAGTATCAATCTATCTGAGGAGCTTTATGCAATCTTCTAATAAGAAGAAAATAAACGCTCAGAAAAAAATCCTTGAAACACACTGTGTCTAATGTGTCTATTTAATTTTCAATCCGAAGTCAATATGCAAAACAAAAATGTAATACGACTAAAGTTTCATAGTAAAATTCCTCTTAATATTTTGTAAGAAATACTTAATCTTAAAACTTTTGAGACCGAAGCATAGCCCGGCTAGCTCAGTCGGTAGAGCATGAGACTCTTAATCTCAGGGTCGTGGGTTCGAGCCCCACGTTGGGCGGATATCTTTTTGCTACAATTTAAATTTTTAATTATTTGCTCAATAAAATGTTTGCACTCAATCTGACAATATGTTTTTTGTAATTGGAACTAAAATAGTATTTATGCCGTTGTCAAGTTTTAAAACAAAAAATAATAATTTGACGGGTTCAAAAAACAACTGCACAATATTTATGTTCTCATATGCGGAGAAGAGAAGTATACGTAATACTTCAAGCCTTCAAGTGAAAATATAGGTTTACAGTTTTGTTTTACTGATAACGAAGCGAATATGAAAAACTATGATGCATGCATATATAACAGTATAAAATACTACCTAAATATCGTGAGTGGATTTAAAGTAAAAATCCATACAAAGACAGACTTGAGCCAAGGCTGTGTATCATTGCCTGACTGGGATCCAGTCACACACCACGGGGGGTCTTGGTTCAAATAATAAATATACACCACTCTTCCCTTTCTCTCAACTATCTTTGACCTAGCTACTTCTCAAAACAATACCTTTAGAAACATTTTTAAACGTAGAACTAGCGTTGAAATGCGTTTATTCAAGACTTACCAATCACATTCTTATTCATTATGCTTCAGTTATTTTTCAACTCTTTTAATAGTATTTAACTCAAGCTGTCCAAGCTTTTAATAAATATCTGGATTTTTCCGGTGCAACCTGTGTCACGAAGAGTTTAAAGTGCTTGGATTCGTTTCCATTGCTAAAAGCGCATTTCCAGTGGTTTGGTACATGGTACATGGTCATGGTAACTTGAAGCAACCACAAGTTAAACTGACCACTGAGTACTTTTTACTTTCTCATATAAAGAGAAAGTATTGTGATGGCGCGAAAATTCGATTTTGAGATTTTGATGGATTTACACGTTTTGAGGTCCCCTGAGTCCAAAAAAGTGGTTTTTAAAAAATGTCTGTCCGTCGTCTGTCTGTCGTCTGTCTGTCGTCTGTCTGTCGTCTGTGCAGACGCCTGGAGCCTAAACTACTGGGCCGATTTTGACGGAATTTGGCATACACTTTCAGAAAAATCATACCCCGAGGCGAAATCGAGAAATGAATTTTAACTCCAAATTTGAGGGCGCTACCCCCCAAAAACTTTGAAAAAACACGAAAAAAAAAAATTTCTCGAAAACGGTTCCGACGATTTTGATTAAAAAATTCTAAAATGTAGTCGATTTAAATACGAATCGAATGATGTAAGCCGTTTTCCCGGGAAAAATCTAGTTCCTGAGAAAATAGCTTAAAACGCGGATGGAGAGAGCCCGGGTTCGATTCCCAGCCCGGGAGAAGTTATTTTTATGATATTTTTGATGAAATTTCCAATATTAATTAAATGTACATATATGAGAAAGTTTGTCTGAGTTGTCTCGGACCGATTTTTTTTAACATTGTGATGTTTCACACACCTGAAAATGCTTCCTGCAGTGGGCACTTCAAACCCTGCATGACGTAAAATTCACCGAAGAAACGAGACAATCCGTGAAATTCTGCCCACCTCATAGTCCAAGCTTTGTGTCGTTTTGATTTATTTAAACCTTTTTCAAAGGAAGATCATTCTATTAAGGCTCTACCGATCTTTGAGGGTAGAAAAATCATTAAAATGGAAATTTTATTGGTTCTAAACAAAATATCAAAAATCTAATCACAGGCTTCATTCCTAATTTTAATTCTGCACAATTTGAGCCCTATTTCAACTTCCTATGATAAATAGTACAGGCGCCATTTCAATACAACGATAAAACTCGTTGTATTAAAATGACGCCAGTACTATTTATCATAGGAAATGTAAATAGGGCTAAAATTGTGCAGAATTAAAATTAGGAATGAAGCCTATTGGTTAGATGAATGAAACCTAAGTGAATGAAGCCTAAGTGATTAGATTTTTGATATCCTGCTTAGAACCAGTATAATTTTAATTTTAGTGTTTTTCCTAACCTCAAAGGGCGGTAGAGCCTTAAGATCTGTACACTGTACACATGTTTGAAAATACGTCATTGTAACAAAGTGGCCTGTCAACACTAATTCTGTTATGTACGAGTAATTCAGTAAGTAAGTCGTATCTCGTTTTAAGAGCTTTACGTGGAAGATATAAAATAATCCTACCGCGCGTTTCCGCAAGCCGAGCGAATTTCCATTGGAAATTTGTAGTATTTGTATAATCGTAGTAGTTTAAAAGAAGTTTAAACTACACAACATTGAACTAAAAATTGCCAATGGAAATTCGCTCGGCTTGCGGAAACCCGCGGTAGGATTATTTTGTATTTTTTTAAATCTATTCGAATCGCTATGGTAACTTATTTTTTGGATTGAGGAACCCAAAAAACCTAAGAAGCGATACCTCATTTGATTTTTTTAAATCTTTGCTGTCTCATCAGGAGGGGTTAATGACGTTATAAATTTCCCATTTTCAATAGGGATCTTCGTCTTAACGAGCTTGATTTTTTGGTGCAATTTTCATTTTGATACGTCCATTCGTTCGAGCGCTATCGTGCTTACTAGAAATCCCCAAAAAATTATTACTATTACTATTGCCATTATTATTAAAATATTATTTGAATCGCTATGGTAACTCATTTTTTGGATTGAGGAACCCAAAAAACATAAGTTGCGATACCTCATATGATTTTTTGTATTTTTTTTAAATCTTTGCTGACTCATTA
>KZ651465.1:213749-238678 GCA_001010745.2 Gerris buenoi | reverse complement strand
ACCAATTACATCATCATGACACGGATCGGACCCACATCAAAGAGTGGGGGAAGAGTCCCCATAAAGGGTGTCCCTCGCCCTGCACCGTCCGCGATTCATTGATGCAATTCAGAGTATCATGGCAGGGGATCGAACCCACGACCTCGAGTTGCCTCGACTCAGTGATAGCTGCGCGGTGTTTTTAGCACCTCGGCCACCCTGGCTCCCTAAATTTACTCCCTAGATTTACGCATGTACTCGGTATATTGATCGATGAGAAACATGCCTTAAATTACTGGCATTCGATCCAGATATGTCAGTGTTAGTCAATCGCTTCAAACTTGACTAAGGGCCGTAACAACTTAACTAGAACGTTCCCCACCAATAGTAATATACAAAAGTTAAAATATATTCGATGATAGCGATAACAAAAGGAGTAATCAATTTATTCTACCGATAAAAATGACAAATAAGTTAATAATAGCATGGTATATATAATTTTATATTTTCCATTCGAATAAGCTTCAGAGTACATAAATTATAATTTGTTTAAACGATTACGCAAAAAGTTATTTCTTATCGGTTAAAAAATAAAAGTATATTTTGAACCACTATTAACTCAGAAATTGTTATTAAATTCAAATGAGTTGCTTATTGCTTACCCTTAGGGCTACCTGGGTGTTTCTCAACTTACTTGGCTTATTAGTGAGAAAGATTGGCTGACCCTTTCTCTGGTTTGAAGAGGAGTCCAGCAAGGTCTTGGTTGCGTGAGAACTGGTTTAAAATGCCAAGGTTAGCCTGGATACTTTGGTAAACTTTACATACGATTTAACTGCCCTACAGACTCCAATTAGTTCACCAAGGCCAACAAATTCTAATAAAAACATTATTAACATTTATTCAATAGAGAAATAATTTATATATTGTGATTTATAACTGTTTGGTGTAATTACAAAAAAGTAAATAAATAAATAAAAAATATTCACAAGGTTTGGTCAGGAATAGATGCAAAAATTACTTACTAGCCCTTGTCCACCCTTGGCAATGGAGACATTTGCTGACCAAAGTATGTCGTTGAGACAGAAAGAGCAATTAGGTTTTGAAAGCGAGTAAGGATTAAAATGTAATTTTATGTCATTATATTTATTAATTTCTTATTGGGACTTTCAACATTATGTAGAGATTTTAAGAATTCCTGAGCAAAATCCAAATTGTTTCATATCTACTGCTAAAACTTATATCTCCATACAAACATCGATAAAATTAGCTCAATTTCACAAAATTAACCTACCATTAAAACATTTAGGCCTAATAATACATCTATGACATTAACTTAATTTTTGAAAATGCATAATCGAGGCCCTAAAACTTAAAAATGTAAAAAGAAATAACCATTCCAATAAGCCCTATTGTCGATAACTTGAAGGCTAGATCTTATTTGAAATGTTTGACTTAAAAGTATAATAAAAAGAAATTAACTAAGTGAGTAAATAAAAGGCTTGAGTGCGAGTAACGGCTCCACAGGTAATAACCGGAATAATGGGCCCGAGTTTTTCGGTTTTATCGATTTATAGTAAGCAAAGTGTAAGTGCTATTGACCCAGTAGCAACAAGGTCAGCTCTAAATGTGACCCAATATGCGTGGCAAGTAAACATCGCAACCAAATATCAGGGATAACATCTAGACGGGCCTGGCACGCTAACATCCTCTACTATCCCTTCGGCTCTGTACCGCTCTACATTCAAACATATTCCATTGCTTTACCATATGAAGAATTGTTTCCATACATTTACACTAATGTATTATTTTATCTATTATTTACTAATTATATTATTCTATCAATTTAGAGCCAAAGAGGGCCAACCCACGATTTCGTTTGAAGAGGGTTAACAGTTTCAGAGAGCTTTAAGAACCATTAAGAGAGAGTCATAATGGGCTAAATCTAAGAATGGAGTAGTTCTCTCGGACTTTCTTCAGTAATCATTTACTCCGATAGAATCAAAATCTTAAATAAAATATTTAAGCGTATGGCCCACTCAGGCGTTAGACACCTCAAATATTTAGCACAATTTCTTAAGTTTATTCTGTTATATATATTAAGTACTAAAAAATTAGGTAGGGGTTTTAGGTACTAAGAAATTAGGTAGGGCCTTACTTATTAACTATCTTACTAAGCGTAGCAGAGGATATCATTCATTTCTGACACAAGATACACGAACCTCCACCTCACTATGTTTGCTTAAAATTTATTCTAGTCTCACCAGCACTGAAGATGACAACTTCAAAACCATTTTATAAATAAAAAAAAATGTATTGCCTTTACAGAATTAATTATTTAGTTTTAGTGTTGAATCAACTAGCATTTTTTTTGACGAAACTAGAAACAGTATTGTCATAAACATATTAAACTGGTTATTTAATATATGAAGGAGAGGTTATACTTTATATTTCAGCTTTCTAGCAACCGCATCAGGATATTAACCAAGATTCCGAATGTCAAAAATATGACAAAATAAAAAAAATAACACTCGAATCTTACAAAGCATTATCCATTGCACTAACTAAAGTAACATAAAATCTACGTACGCCAAAACTTATCTAGGTTTTCTTTGAAACATTTAATTACTTAGACAAGCTTTCTTAATTTTTAAGTTTGACATGAATTTGCTGTAATGTGAGAAAGACAAAATAATTGTCGACAATTGCAAAAAAAAAAAAAAAAAAAAAAAAAAATGAATAGTCCTTTAAACTGATAATCTATACATTATAAAAATAAAGTTATTGCCAGAAGGAGAAATATGAGGAAGTTTTAGTGTCGGGAGTTTGTTGTCTGTGCGTGAGTTGTAAAACTGAAAGCTTCCATAAACAGACTTGATACAACTTCGGGGGAGCTCAAACTTCGGCAATAAACTTCAGCTCGGCCTGACTGGGTCAAATACCTCTAACATCTTTCTCGAGACAAGCTCTTCCACACTCTCTTACACCTGTCACAACCTTTAATCATCCCTGTCATACAATACAATCTCTATTATTCCCTGATATCCTTCCATTAACATATGTTGTAATTATTCTGAAAAGGGATGACAAAACCACTTTGTATACGAGTAAGGTGCGAGTGTTTTATTGTTAAAGGAAGTTACTCCGTATTAAAAATTACTTCTTCTAAGCAAATAAACTATAAAATTAATAATATCATAACCAAAAAAATCCAATTATAATTTAGTCAATCAAGTGTAAGCTAATCATAATAAATGTCAACTCAGAATGTTTTTACTTAGTCTAGTAGGAAATATTTAGTTATCCGAACAAACCCTCTTGTGATAATGACATTCTAATATGTAAGTGATTTTATGATGGTCCTCTGTCTAGCTTTGTAGAGGTTTAAGGAAGAGAATAAACAAACTACAATTTCTCTAAACTGGGGGTAACTCGAGAATGAGGTCAGTTGGCTTTCAATCATGTAGTTAAGCAGCATCGAGCGACGTCAGTATTTGGATGGGTGACCAACATCTCTGATTTCAGCACCGAGTTCGATTCCCGGACCGGTCCCCTTCAATGTCCACCCAGCATTGATTAAACAAGTGGGAAGCTGATTGAAGAGGTCTGGTTTCGGCCTGGTAAATCATTGTTGACACCCTCGAGGTGGGTAAAAAAAATTATCAAACTTAAGCGCATCAAACCGAGTTGTTGAGACTAATTGGTACGGTACCAACCAGACTGGTATATTAATATAAACTAGTTTTATTTTCAACATTGTTCCCATGTGCAAAATTTGAGGAAGGTTGAAAGACGGGAAGTGGTTCAAAATTGGGGTAATAGGTGTGCGATGAAACTTACAAAGCAAAGTAATATAAGACCAGTAATAACAAAAGAAGGTTTTAGTTCTCTCTGAAAATTAAATAGATAGATTTTTTAATTACATTTTAAATCTTTAAATGATAACTATGTCTCAAAGGGTCGAAACGGACGTTTCACACCACATGTTGGGAACATCTTGAGGGGGATATCAACAACATATTAATATGATACCAGTAGAAGCCAACGTGTTTAACGAGTGCAGTGAGTATTATTTCGGGGTCTTTTAAAAGTTTGTTTATTTTTCAACTCTAACTGGCATAAAAATTGTCCAAATTGAACGAAATTCGGCACACATAGGTGCATCTCAGCATTTAGGAAACCGGCATAGTTTTGGAAACTTTACACTTACTATTTTCAAAATGGTGGATATGATGACTAAAAATAAGTTTGTCTTGAAGAGTTGGAAAAGACTATTTTATTATTACAATATTGTAATTTTTTGCTCATTTTTGAAGACAAATATTGTTGAAAAAATTATTATACTTAAGTTATGACATGGTGCATAAAATTTTTAAAGCTCTTGATGGTAAGTTTTAAAGCTCTCAGGTACATTTTGACTTTTGAGGTTGATTCTTTATTCTTTACCTACAAGTTTCCCCTGGAAAACGTTATGCAAGTTCATTTTGCACCGCATAACTAGTAAAATTCATATTTATAACAGGATATTAAAATGTGGTTTATCATCCCTTCTTAAATTCAAAGTATTATTCCTCATTCAAGGAAATAGTATTGTAATNGACACAGCACAAGTTAAACATCTTTTAATAAATACATACTACCCGTTTTAATTTTTTTTTTAACGTTATATTTTTTCACATTAAGCATAAGATAAAAAGTCTTAACTAGGTAGAACCCGAATGAGGGATATTCATGTGAAAAGGCCAGTAGTAATTAAAGAATTAAATTAAGTTTTTTTTAGATTAAAGTGAATGCAATGAATAATAATTACTAGACTATGAAACCTTCTTGTAATTGTTGTTGTTGTTTAGTCCAGACCCAAATTAAAAAAAAACAACATAAACTTATACTTTTCTTTAGTTAAACATTCTCATTTTCTTTTTTATGTAGGGAAGTAAATTCAACAGGATTGTTGTCTTTAAAGGCTATTTTTTACCCGCTCGAATGATAATTTGGTTTTCCGTGAAAGGGAGAATTCGGTTTAGGAATTGAATAAAATATGAAAAACAGAAGAAAAAACAAGGAAATAAGTCAGTAGGATTAATTAAACAAAAAAAAAAAAAAAGGGAATATATTACAGTGAAACTGCCGGTTTTCTCGTGTGACCTAAAAAAAGGAAAACCCTAAAAGAAAACGACTATAGATAAGAAAATTAGAATAAATTACGAGTCGGGAATTAAGGTGAAGATTTTGGTAGAAGAAGAGGTTTGTTGTGGTATAAAGCAGTGTTGCCCTGACAACACTGTGTCCAGCACAAGGTTAGTGACCAGAACCAACCGAACCCCAATTATTCCAACCCCCTCATTAAATCCCAGATACCTTTTAAAAGAATATATCAAATATTTAGTATTTACTTTAACGACAATTTGTTTAAAGCATTATTTTCTCTTTAATATTTTACAAACTTGCTTCCACGAAAAAATAATATCATTTCATAAACGTAAATGTAGCCAAGTCTCGTAACTGTATAACATCTTTGATAGTTGTAGGATCTCATAAAATAGAGTCAAGCTTAGCGCTTTTATTAACTATCAACTATCGCACACTCCAAGTTTCTAAATCTTTAGTGAAACCTCATTTGGCTATAAAAAAATCTCAAGCTCTTATTGGCTCCCCTTAGTAAGTTCTAACTACCCATTGTTTAATACGGCATGTTGACAGGAGGATGAGAGATGAGCTGCTAGTAGGGGTGGGCTGGATGGAGGTAGTAATATGTTCTAAATACCCATGGTTTAATATGGCTTGTTGACAGGAGGATAAGAGATGAGCTGCTAGTAGGGGTGGGCTAGATGAAGGTAGTAGTGTGTTCTAAATACCCATGGTTTAATATGGCATGTTGACAGGAGGATAAGAGATGAGCTGCTAGTAGGAGTGGGCTGACTAGAGGTAGTAGTATGTTCTAACTATCCATGGTTTAATATGGCATGTTGACAGGAGGATGAGAGATAAGCTGCTAGTAGGAGTGGGCTGACTAGAGGTAGTAGTATGTTCTAACTATCCATGGTTTAATACGGCATGTTGACAGGAGGATGAGAGATGAGCTGCTAGTAGGGGTGGGCTGACTAGAGGTAGTAGTAAGTTCTAACTACCCATTGTTTAATATGGCATGTTGACAGGAGGAGTTGATAAGAGAGGAAATGCTAGTAGGGGTGGGCTGGCTGATGGTTCTAGTAAGTTCTAACAACCCATTGTTTAATATGACATGTTGACAGGAGGATGAGAGAGGAGCTGCTAGTAGGGGTGGGCTGGCTGATGGTACTAGTAAGTTCTAATTACCCAGTTTTCGATGTCAACACACAGATGCGACTACTCCTGGTACCTGCAGATGCCAGGATAGGATCTATCATATACAGGATCAGGGCTACAGACTCAGATCGGGACTACCCTCTCCAATTCGACGCTACAGGTAATTTAACTATTTAAAATATTATTATTATTGTCTTAGATATAAACTTGGTCATTTTAGTAACAAATCCTGTTTCATACTTAAGTTATATAGAAAATGCTACAAGTACGAAAACGTGAATAGAAAAATGCTGCATAATATTGCAAGCAGAAATCTTGCTATTCATAAGGGGTTAGTAAATCAAAATTGTTTTTTTTATATTACACAATGAGGCAACTAATAATTTAGTTCGACACATCTCTAACTGATAGTTTGTTTACTAATACTAAGTAAAAGATATAAGTTTATTTTTATTGACCTAGGCCTAGGCCCGGACACTAGGATGCAGGTAAAAAAATCATTAAAGCTTTGATTCCTATTCAACGATGGCTATTCCGTAACAACTTAATACTAACTACACCTATTCATCCTTTTAAAAATAAATCCACTTAATGGTAGTAGATATAATATTGACCAGTTGGGTCTAAGATAAGTTTATAAGAGAGAATGTGCGTGCTTAACTCCCCAACTTTAGGCACTAAATAGTGACCCTACTGACCTGCTTTACTTCCCTGTAATCCCCTACACTCCTTTATTAACAGTAATTACTCCTCATTTAACCCCCTTGAATAAATAATCAAGCGTTCAGCTTATGCAATCGATAACTTCACGTTAGCTTTCATATTTATTAATCCCATTTTACAATTGATTTTATCGTAAAAATACTGCCGCTTTCACTTAATTACACTCTTTTTTTCAAAAAGAAATAAAAGCGAATTAAAGTTTAATACCAAATTATGAGTTGATTGTCAAACCACAGTAACAAGTGATTTCACACTGATATATTATGACTTGACAATTACTTATGTAAAGGTAAGAAATAAACTCGTTGATTAATGTATATCAAGCCGAATATGTATAAAATATTAGTATTATAGTCCAGGAGAAAGCGTGCAGAAAAGAGGGCTGACTAACATCCAGCTAGAATTTTGTGTGCAAATTAATTTTTTGGTGTTTAAGAATATGAGGTTGGGTATAAACCTGGTCATAGCTTGGCCACAAGCTCGAGAGCAGCCGCGTCCCGCCTATTTTGGTGGATAATAATGATCCTGAGCATAAAATTAGTTGGTAGACCAAAAATCAAGTTAATTTTAGTTTGTCACTTACTGGCTTAATAAACTTTGATTTGAATTCCTTTTATGAAACATGCACTAAATAAATACAGCTACAGTACTACAAGTTGTATTCTAGTATGGAAGATAAAGATGTGGAACACTAATCAACAAATGAAAAAACCTCTTTATAACATTTCTTACTTTTATCTTCAGTGACATACGGACATACTGGGATTGCTCCCAGTATTTTGAATGTTAACACACATATTGTGTTTTTTTCTTTTTTACTTTGTAGTGCATGTTTTATAAAGACGTGTTTTTTCTGTTTTGTACTACTAATGACTTATTATTGTATTGTCACCGAAAATACATCTTTACAAAAAAATCATAAGTCGGTTGATTATACAAGAGTTGTCCCTGACAAACAATGTAAGTTGAGTGAAATTTAAGGAAAGCACCAATATCCATATCGATAGGATAATCTCCATTTAAGGAAGAAATAGATGATTGTCAAAGCTAACCTGAAGCTATTTTATCGATTTAGTGTGATGAAAGCTTCTGCTTCAATACGAAACACTTCTATTGACAATGATCACCAGGGAACTAAAATTTTACTTAACTTGTGTTATATCTTATATTATTTTATATTGATGTGATATTATCATTATTATTTCATAAAGTTTATAATGTGATTGACGGAATGAATGGTTCAACGATACTCATGGTTACAGACTACGGTTCCTACGTGGTTCGGTTGGAGAACCTGGCTTGCAACCGAAGCTACTCGTACTGTGAGGCCAACGTGTACCTGGAACGGACCCTTTCACCTGGTCAGGTGTTCCAGTTCAGGGTTACGGTGAAAGACACGCGAGGTGACACCACCACACTGCCGGCTACACTTCACGTCACTGACGCGAGGACAGACTTCGAGTACGTGTTCCCTCATATTCCAGGAGTCATCAATGTACCTGAGGTATCCCCATATTTCAACAAAAAATCCATTTTTATCTATATGTCCTGCAGCTCATAGCTACCATCTTTGCTTTAGAAACTAGAGGTTACAGGTTGAATTCCCAACTCCGGAAAAGAGCCCTACCATCGGTCATCATTCAGCATCGCCAGGTAAATGGGTAGCTTCCTAATCAAAGTGGCGTCCATCCTGTAAAAAATGTCATTGATATATAGATTATCCAGCGACATCGACGCACCTGTTGATGGAGTGACACGCCAACCCCTTGCCATCCAACTATCTACATCTACATATACAAAATCTAAATTACCACTAAATGACTTATCATACCTCTGGAATCACTGGACCTACAAATCTATGATCAATACATTTTGTCTACAGGTTCCTTGAGTCACTTAAATAATTGTATAAACTCTTTGGCAGGCTTAAGCCCTCCTTGGGGCTGTTGCTTCACGGATTGTTGAATGTATTACTCAAAATAGTATTAAACGTCAACAGACTGCAGATATTAGTAAAGTTTTTCTTTGTAGTAGTCAATTCTTGAGTAGTTGAGTCTCTATAAAAGAATCTATTGTAGATCATAGGTTGGAGAGCTACGACAGCTTCGTAGTAAATCAAGATAGAGAAATTAATTTAAAATATCTAGTTAATGCAAAAAATGCATAAGGATCAAACATCCTCTCAGTTACTAAGAATCGCCGTAATTCAAATACATGTAACAACTTTTTATAAACCATTTATAAAATTTTGATCTTCTTGTCAGTCATGTTGAGAATGACCCTAGGAGGGGTCGTTATATTAATAGACCTACTCAAGAAATTATTATAGAATAGTTGAAAAAGAATTTATTAAAATTAATAAATTGTTTTAAAACATTTCCTAGTGTTTCTCTCAAATTCAAATCCGATTAATTTTGCAACCAGCCGACATGTGAGTAGATCAGGTCTCACGATAGTAAAATTTGTAATTAAATAGTCTCAAAAAGGTGGGGTTGCTTAAAGCAATGGTCTTTCCCATTATTACTAACCACCATTTAATAATCATATCCTAAAACTCTAAAAGATGTTAGTGATACGAAATGCTTAAAAGGATTATAATTAATTTGACTGCTTATACTGTCCGACCTTTTTAAATCCATTTGAGAATCGTATGGAATATATTTTGTTACAGGATCTTCCAGTTGGGACGGAGTTAGATTACGTTGTAGTAAGAAGGAACCCCAGGTCTATCCGTCCAGCATTCCTAGAACTCTGGGTAAGCAGATTGTATTAACTTTTTTTCCAAATTCGTAGACATTTTAGATTTCTGTACTAAGTGCAAAAAGACACCTTGTAATAACGGCTCTGTTTGTCTGTCCGTTGGCATGTTTCAATTCATAAACTACTAAGATTCAATTCATAAATAGCAGGGAACATGCAATTCGACACACAGTAGCATCTCGGCATTTGTGAAAACTGTACACTTTTTGGAGTTTTCACTCTTAATATTTCCAAATGGCGGCCAATGGTGGGTGACTCAAAAAAAGTTTTTAGTCACCATAACATATTATACATCGATTTAAAGGTCTTGAAGTGTAGAAAAAGAATATGCAACTATTAACATTTTACACTTATTAATTTTAACTTAATTGTACAGAAACCGGCGATTATCGTCTCACGTACTTATACTGAAGCGCGTCTTACTTGGCGTCTTACTGGCGACGACGTCGACGACGCACCTCGAAATGATTTGTTACTACTAAACTAAGGCAATCTCATTTATTCCAATAAAAATTAATGTTAGTTTTGATTTGTTGGTCTTCAAATAGATATAATAATTTATCTAAATAGATATCTAAATTTACTTAATTTTATTATTTTCAAATACAAAGTTATGTCCCTTGCCACGGGCCTATATCTAAATCGATAAAGGAATAGCGAGGCCTTTTTAGTAGCATTCGTCAATCTAATACTCCAGATGTATTGGATATTAATGTCAGTTTTAGTAACAGTACTTCAGATATGGAGTCACAAAAATATTGTTATCATTTCTTTTTTTTAGGGATCCCCTAAATTTAAATTCTATCAGAACAATAATAAGAGGGACACGACAACCGGTGTGATAAAGTTAATTGAGCCGCTAGACTACGAAGAGAAATCCATGTACAAACTCAACATCTACGCAACTGTGAGTAAACCTAATTTTATTTCTTTATTGTTTTATCTGTTTGACGTATAGTTTAGACCAGCTGATATGACAAACATCTTTCACTTGTTTGCTTAATCCAGAGCTGTTCTTCTGTGCTTTGTGTGATGGGTTATTTTCCTTCAGACGGTCCCAAAGTGTAAGAAACTTTCCTTGTAAATTAAAAACCCACTCTGAAATTGCCTTAGAGTCAGCTCACTAAGCTCCACCTACTTTACTGAGCAAATATTTTGAGCTTTGTAGATAATGGAAAGTCCTATAAATTGGACTAAGGCAGAATGTGGCGAAACATACTTATTTTGTAGGGATAGCAGTGCTGATCACGAATCAAGTTGTCTTTTTAGATTTTAGGGAACGCTTTTTGGATTGGGTAACTAGGATGCTTTCTCTCTCTCTGTTTAATATACGTTTTAAGGCCGAAAACAATAAGTAAATTGGAATACATACAACAAGAAGTGTGAAATACATCGACATCGAAAGAAGAAACATCAATGTTTTTGATACATCGTCATCGATGTCCCAACCCTACCCATAATGTGTAAGTTCACTGTTTCTAACAGCCGTGGATGAACTTAACAAATAGCTGAATTTTATCTTTATTTTGTGCAGGGTATGTACGTGGACTTGGAAACAGATTCAAGGAACATCGCGGGGTTCCCCCTGGTTGTGGTGGTGACGGATATCCAGGACACTCCACCAGTCTGGGACCACATCGAACCTGTCACCAAACTCAACAAGGATATTAAAAAGGTACTTTTGTGCAACTCCAATAAACATCTGATTATATCACACTGATTGTAAACTTCAGACCTTCTTCCTCTTGTATTGCAACCAGAAGAGGTGGTTCTTGTTCATTGTGATGATCTGGTGTAACTTGACATCTCGAAGGATGTCAAGTCACCGTGCCACTTTTGCAACTGGAATGGAAGCATGCTCTGGCGTGTCAACTCGAATCGTTGACCAGTAATAGAAATATAAGCCACGAAGCAAATTGTTAATATGGAGTTTATCTGTTGAGTAGTCAGTTATAGAGATATTTAGTTAAACGATGCTCCTCACCTCCGTAGATGATTCCAATTAATGAACGTAGAATTTAAGAGTTGACTCTCTTCAAGACTCCTACCATTAAATCAAAAATCTAGGTTATAATTCACTTTTAAACTTGAATGAAAAAATGTCATTATATAGTTATGTAGTTCTGTAATGGCTGTGAAACACGGTTTTTCCTTGGTTAAGTGCAAGACATAGAAACACCATCGTATCAAGCCACGAGAACCATATTAAACTTTGCTTTTATTTAACTTGTTCCCTTAGAATGTTGATGCACCTCTCAGAATTGTCAAACTAACATAAATAATCTCTCCGTGTATAGGCAATTTTGAGTTATAAAAGAATATTACTTCCCTATTGGAATCTTTTGAAACATTCCAAAATGTATTTAGTTCGTTGTTTTTTAACGACGGTCGATGTACAACATTTTTCAAAACGTTGTATCGGCGTTATAATTTTAGAAAAATTGAAGTTGTGTATTTTCCGATGGTTGCCATCTAAATTTCATCAAAATAGGGTGAGTTCTTTATAAGTTATAGTGGTTCATAAAAATATTGACCGGCAGACAGACACACAAATGTATACCCTGATGTCTGAAACGAATTTTTCAATTTACTGAAACCAAAATAAAAAAATAGATCCACTACCTTCGGTAAGCATGGACGCCAAAGTACTAATTTAGGCATAATTCAATGTCAAAATAGTTTTTGGGAGTAGGCACGTACGACCTACATGATTGCCAGTGCACATACCCTAAGTTTTTATCTCCAGATTTTTTTTTAATTCCTGAGGACTTATATACTCTCTAAAATCGTATATCGACCACGTATATCGCCTTCCTATGAACAAAACCGGGCTTGCCTTGGATACTGGAAAGACACAAGATAACTAAACTCTTCACACACGAATGAAATTTTGTTCGGCCATATCTCCAGACTTAAAGGAATTTCAACAATCAGCCTTCATCGGCAGATAGGAAGATGTCAATGCATATTACTGGACATAGTAATGGAGAAATACCTTTTACCACTATTTCGTCGAAGTAATAATTTAAAAATAGATATTTACTGTTTTATTTCTATTAAACCTAAATGACAAAATCGTACATCGACCACGTATATCGCCTTCTTATGAACAAACCCAGGCTTGCCTTGGATCAACCCAATTCTGGAAAGACAGAAGACAACTAAACTCTTCACACTCGAGAGAAATGTTGGTCGGTTATATCTCCATACTTAGAAGGAATTTAAACAATCAGCCTTCATCGGCTGATAGGAAAATGTCAAAGCATATTGCTGGTATACTCCATAGTAATGGAGAAATACCTATTACCACTATGTCGTTGGTTAATAACAATTTAAAAATAGATATTTACTGTTTTATTTTAATTAAACCACTAGTTATATGCTCACTGCATTTGTAGCTATACTACCTATAATATATGAGGGGTTCGTTTAAAGAAGACCTAGGATTTGAATTTGTGGTAAATGCACAATAGGCTTTCATAACGCCAAGGTTGAGAGAAGTGTAAGAATTAAAACCTTAATCGATACAGTTGTACAGTTGTCTTTCGAGTGAGAAAGTAATGCCTCATTACCTTATCTGGGCGCTACAATGATTTGTAAATAAATATATTTAATAATTAAAAAGGATGAATTTGTTTCAGGGAGATAAAGTGCTAACAGTAACGGCCCGGGACGGAGACAAAGGTTCACCTAGACGAGTGAAGTATGGGCTGGTTTCAGAAAATAACCCCTTCACTGTCTTCTTTACTATAGACCAGGATACAGGTATAGTACATTACGCGTCTAGTGCGGAAAGTTGCATTTTGAATCGAGTGTGGAGTTATTCATTATAAAAAAAAAAAATAATAATAATAATAATATTTAAAATGAAACAGAACTGTTGCTTGCTCTACACTACAGGCATTATGGGTTAATAGTGCTGTCCAATTTAAAAGTATAGAATTAAGACGGATCACTAGTAAAACTTGATCAAGTTTTTCCAATGCTGATAATATGACGGAAAACAAAACCCCCAAGATCATTTTAAACAAACATGTGAACTTTTATTTTAAAACCGATACCTCGTTAGCTTTCTTCTCTTTCCAATCGATCTGGATTCGGTCGAGAGAAATAAAACCTCGCTAACAATGGAAAAGCACCACCGCCAGCACGTAAATCTACGATAAAACAAAGTGACGCCACTACCTTCTCCCTCTACACTGTCTTGTTCTTTGTTTTTTGCATTCGAGGATTCTCAGTCCCCCCCCCTCCCTTGTTTAAGAGCAAAACAAACCTACCGAGTTTCAACCCGAATCTAAAATTAAAATAAGAACTTCTTCTTAAAATAGAAATAAATAAAGTTAAGTATTCAGTTATTTATTTTTATAGATAAAGTTTCGGGATTAAGTGAAATTTTATTAGAATAAAATTTCTAAACATCGGCTGTCAGTTCAAATCCGAGAGAGGTGAAACATGTTTCACATTGATGATCTCATCGATTAAAAAAATATATATTTAAAACAGATCTTTAAACACTTCATTACTTATTGTGCTTTTTTTGTTTTTAGGGTCAGTAGGCGAAACTAAGGACCCTTATAATTTTGCCTCTTTATCTGTTTTTGTCTGTTGTTAAAGCATACCTACCTGATCTCCAAAACGAAAGTATAAAGAACAAACATTATAACTTTGTTGTTATTTTTTGTGTAACAACCAAATAACAAAAATTATGTGAGGAAGCTCCAAAAAAAATCATCCCTCAAAAACAAAGGGTTGAACATTTTTTAATAAAAATATATCATGTGGTTTTTTAAATGAAAGAGAAAAACGCCCTGAGTAAATTAATACATGGTTAATAAGTTTCTTTTTCCGTGGTAGGCTGTGAAATAGTAGCTTTAGAGCCTAAAAAACAAAGCTAAAATCAATTTACTTACGTGGACTTAAAAAATCTTTTCCTACTAGCGGCAACAAAATTACGCATTATTGAACTGTTTTTAGGCATGAAAATGCAATTTCTCTGAGGTTTAAAGAAAACTTTACAATACGCGGCAAAATCGTGTTTTGCTGCCTAGGCGGCAAAATCGTGTTTTGCTGAGGATTTTTCCAGGCTAAGCCACGCCCACATTCCCCGCTTCAAATAAAAAAACAAACAACCTCTTGTCTTGTATAATCTTTAACCCAAATTATTTGAACAATTTACCTTAAAAATATTTTAAAAAAGGTAAATATTTTTAAAAAAGGTTTATAAATACTTATAATAGATTATATTTATAAAATAAAATGGAGTAAAAAGATAAAAAAGAAATACAAATATTATAGAAATAATAGGTCTTAAAATAATCGTAAATAATTAAATTAGTGGCAACACTGCAGCTCGTCTATTATCATCATTTTGTTTTGCTTTTAAGAGGCCCACACACATACAGTTTAACTGCAGGCCGTTATCTTATACGATTATCGTAAGGCCAAAATCTCAGATCACCACACATTAACAGTCCACAGCCTGCAGGCAATCGTAAAGAACTACAGATCTGTGCCTGTATGCGCCATACACTGTGCGATGAGCGCCTGCAGGCCGAGATCTGACGATTTTTAACTGTAGTCCGACGGAGGGAAATAAACAAAATAAAGACGATTTTGTTTTGACAGTCCGTGGCCTGACAGTCCACGGACTGTCGTCTCTCGTTCCATCCGATCCTTGCCTCAACCCTCCACACACCTACAGTTCACCTCCGACTGCAGTCCGTCATCTTAAGGAAAACTGACAAGTGTGTGGCCAAGCTCCGTGGACTGTCAGATCATTATCTTCAGTTAAACTGTAAGTGTGTGGGCCGCTTAAGGAAAACTGACAAGTGTGTGGCCAAGCTCCGTGGACTGTCAGATCATTATCTTCAGTAAAACTGTTAAGTGTGTGGGCCCCTTTACTCTATTTCTGTCAATTATTTTTTTATAATTTTAACATTTGATATTGTTGCTTGTTATATTTTTGTTTTTTTAATTTAAATAGTTCAATAATAGTATTTGTAAGTAAGTATTATGAAATAAATATTATTTATAGGACATTTTTTTCTGCCGCTAGTCGCTAGTAGGAAAAATATTTCCTGTCTCGCTTTGCTCGACAGTAAATGTTATTGCCGCGGTAAAGAAAAAACTCACTTCACAGCCTAGTAACATAATATACTATTTTTTTTTCAAAATTATTCAACTATGCGCCAAGTACCCTGGATGCGTTTTTTTGTGCCCACCCTCACTTTTTTATAATCAATGATAGCCGGATGAAAAAACCAAAACATTATAAGAAACAAACTTATTTTGATGCTCTTAAGCTCTCTACCTTTGTACCTAAATGCGGCAAGATAATACATATTTAGAAATGGCTTTATCCTAGACTCGGTGGTTAGCTTCGCTTTGAACCATTATCCTTGTTTGCAGAACCTCCCTAATTTCTTCCTCGGACTTCCTCTTGGTCGTCAACAAGTGGTTCTCGCTTCCCAGACATGTTTAGATTATCGGTCATCAGGCTTTCTAAATAGACGACCAAATATTTTATAATTGGATTATTTCGAAAGTCTAAACGAGAGACAGATATAGAGAATTGTTACTTGAACAATATCTTAAACCAAATACTTTATATAATGTCCTGTACGATCTCTTCTTATTTTAGTTAGACAGTTAGCCAACGTAATTCTTTTACTTAGGCGAAATGCTGGGATATAAGTATATAATATTGTAAGAACTAAAAGCACTAAGTTCGCAAAAATAAGACGAGAGCTCTTTTTCATTTTAATCAAAACCTCTTTCCAAAAAAACTCTATTTTTTCTCTTTTACAAAAACTTGACATTTTATAAACAAAACAATTACCTTAACTACAACAAAAAAAAATATAAAACAAAAATAATAATACAACGAATAGAAATAAACACCCCGAACCGAAATCCAACAAATATTATACTAAATTATTGGGTTACGTGGGTCATCTAATTCCTTATGCCAAGGTTGATGTGAATGCCTACGCCTACCCATCGTACTTTGGTTCATATCTTCCAAACCATTCAAGCTAAAGAGTTGAAATTTAAAAGCGATAAAAACATTGTAACCCCCTGAGGCATTGAACCAGGGACCCCTTACTCTAATTTATTTTTGGGGGGGGGATTTTTCCATAAAAAAATTAGTTGTTTCTTTTAGGGCACGTTGGATAAATAAAAAAAATGTTGGTTTATAATAAGGAAACGGATATGTTTAAAAACTTTCAAAATTTCAAAACCCTAAAAAGTACTTGGATGCATTAAGATTTTTTTATATTATATCGTTTACTTGAACAGGACTTGTTAAATATTTTTAAATATTTAACTTTCAAATTAATCTTTTACAAAAAAAAAAAAAAAAAAAAAAAAAAATGTAAAGCAAATTAATCTATATGTGAACAAGTATTGATTTATTTTACCTTGGTTTTAATGTGATTCAGCGGATTCCGTCCATTAGTGGAATAATTAAACGCGTGTTGACCTTTTTTACGATCAATGATTTATCGATTAATTGATTGGAATTATTCATGTGAACATTTAACTCGCCATCCCACGAAAAAGACTATATTTTTAAAATATCAATCAGATAAGGTTAAATAAATCGTAGCATGTTGTGTGCAATTTTTAATCAGCATTATCGGCCCAGACCTTTAAAAAGATAGCGACCATTTAGAATTTTGTTTCCACTATAACTTTTGGACCGTATATATATTACAATAACGTGAAACAAACCCTTTTTGGAACGAAGTTCCTTATGGCACGTTCTGGGCCCGGGAATGAATCCGAAAAAAACGACCAAAATCACCATCACGAAAAATCCGTCCCGAAATTTACCGATGGCGATAACTTGTGTAAAAGTTGACCGACTTAGTTAAAATTTGGTACACATGTTCATTTTACTAATGCCCAAGACAAGTTCGTTGGGCAACGTTATCCGCGCAAGCGTTCACGCCCAAAGCTCGCGAAAACGTAAGTCAAATTAAAAAATTGGAATTTTTGGACGGGAAAAAATTCTAACCTCATCTATTTAATGAGGCAAACAACTTTTTTAAATACATTTTTTTAGTAAAACAAACACCGACACTGCTCTGAAGTGATAAAGATCGCTAAATTTATTAAAGCGGACCAAAACGATTAAAATAAAGAAGACAATGTTTTTACCGATATCTTACGTTCTAACGTAACGATTTTAATGAAACTTTGTATACATCACCTATAAGTACAATTGAAACAAGCACGTAAAATTTCAACCTGATACAAGTAAAAGTTTTGGTGAGTTAATGATTTATATTTTTTATTTTAATATTTAATTGGAGTAATTTTGCCGACGGGGTATGAGAGGACAGTTCTTTTTCGTTCTACAACCATCTGCTTTAACTATAAATTGATGATTAACTTTTTTCTACAAGTTAGTTTCTTTTGATTTTGTCTCTTTTCTAACTCCATAACTCCACCATGTATAAGTAGTTATTGCTGTGATTTTATAATTTATATTTAATGAAGGAACTTCGTTTATAATTTTATAAGCGTAAGGAACTTCGTTCCTACCGGGTGTCCCACGACACCACACGTATTTTTTTGTTTTTGAAGCGTTTGAAGGCCTTCAACAACAAACTACATTTTTTCCTTCAAACCCAATGGAACTACTCCGAAGTCTCTGTAGCTTAAATCGTTCCCAAGAAATCAGTTTTAAGATTTTGGGAGGAGCATCATTTTTCTTCTTTCAAAGTTTGAATATCCTTAAAAAACATGTCTTCGCTTATGAAAAAGATCAACTCAGACTTTGTTTTAGTCAGAATACAAACTTTTGTGTATTTACTAGTTCTCCCCCTTGCCCCACAGGACGTCCTACAAAATTTTTGGATAAACAACCAAGTTAAAACTTTTATCTCTAGATAAAATGAATTATTCTTATTTCTATTTACTAAGTTTCCAACCGATTTAAAAGCATTATAGTAGATTACTTTGGCACAAATCCATTTCTTATTATACTTTGTACAATATTTAATAAGGGGTGTATTTCTCTATGCAACTAAATTATGTTACTTTTAAAAACACGGTTAAAAGTTTTTAATAAGTCACTTTTAACAGTAAACGCCTTCGGAATGTTAGTTAGTCAACTAAGTGTGAATATGTTGAAACTATAAATCCAGTGATTTATTTATAAACCGGGAAGGGAACAATTATTTAATCAAAGGGTACTAATGGGTAAAATTAACTAATTATAGATTTTTATGTGGTCAATAAAATGATTGAGTTTATTGTTAAATAAAACACAGTTTCCAAAAATTTAGCTGAGTTTAGTACGTTTAGTAACTTTTAGTAGAGCCATTTATACTATAGTAAGAAAATATGATACTGGACTGTATTTTGCCCTTCACTTATGTATACTATTGTCAATTTGTCCAGGTGATATAAGTTTGGTGAGAGAGCTGTCAGAGTTGAAGTCTATATCGGTGACAGGTCAGCCCATACTGCTGACAGTGCTGGCCGAGGAGGTAGTAGTAGGTAAAGGACAGCCCCCGGCCATGTCATCTACAGCTACAGTAGCACTACTAATGGAACAACTTAACAATACTCCACCGTATTTTTCTAATCAACTGTACGTATACATGTCCATAGCGTACCATGTATAATAATAGTGATATTCTTAGTTCCCTATCGAGTCACTGCATCTAGCAGTGGAAGCGTAACCTCGGACTATAAATCATCCAAATTTCACCTGAAATCCAAGATCATAACATAAATTTGAGATCAGTGCCGGATTTTCCACTAGGCACTATAGGCACGTGCCTAAGGGCGGCAGCACCAGAGGGCGGCAGGGGCCGCGGGGCTTATCGCTAAGATGGCTGTTATTCTCCTTATAGACGAGTTTTCAGCAATATATGCAAGAAGAAAACCAATATAAAGTAAATTTAAGTATGTAGACAAGTGTGCAATGTGTTAATTTGTTTATTTTTTATTTAAGTACCTGTGGATATTTTTATTAGTGTAATAAATAGCTATTACTTTCTTTTTTGTAACAAGCTTTTGTTCTGATTCTGATGTCACAAACCAATTTATTGCAAAGTAGCTATATGTAACCAGAAATCCACCATTTTTTTCAAAAGATTTGAATAGGTTACCTTCCGTAAAATTAATAAAATTAAAAACTGTAACCAAACTATTTGTATTTTCGTCAACCTAACCAACAACACAAATCATATTATAGGCGAAATATTAAGAATGCATTCTCAAATTTTGGTTTGACTAGGGAAAACATTTGTAGCATCATATAGTACATAGTAAGCAACTTAGCACCTTCGCCTGTTGTTTTGGGTAACCTAAACAATCAACCTTTGACCAAATATGGTACAATACGCAAAAAGCAAGTTTTTTGGCAACTTTTTCGCAGGGGGTTTTAAGTAGGTAATTTTTCAAGGGGGGGGCGTAAAAATAGTGCCTAGGGAGAATTTTTAAATCCGGCCCTGGTTGGGATACTTTATTGAGGATTGCTTTTGCAGGTACGTGGCTTACCTTGATGAGAACAGTATCCAAGGAACTCAAATCATCTTCAACGAACCCTACGTAGCCGAGGTCAAGGATAACGATGAGGTATTATATCGCAAGTATATTAAATTTTGTTTTTCATATTTCGTCGAATTTCGGAATCGACCTTGTCGAATCACATTTTGTCGAAAAAATCTTTACCATCTCTCAATAGTTTTATTAAGGCAAAACCGGTTCCAAGTAACAAAGTTTAACTAAACTTGCCCCAGTTAATGATCTTCAATAATTGCGTTTGTTAATCTAATTTGTTATTACGCTTTAATTTCTATTGTGTTGTTATTTATTGATCTCGGTTTAGAAGAATTTAACTTATCAATTTGTAAATGATGCTATAAAGTTGCAGTAGTAGTTTGACAGGTCGTTAATATTGGCTTCCATAACCGGAAGGAGCAACTTTCCTTAAGCAGTTACTCATTTACATGGCAATTCTGAGAGAACACCGAGCGTGGGCCCCTGACTTCCATCCATTAACTCAAGAATTCTTAACAAAGATGATAGCAACGGCTATCAAGAGACCTCTGACAGGTCACTGATCTCCTAATTATAATAAACTTTATGTGGACACGATATGAGTTGCAGGGTAAGCATGGAGTGTTTTCTTTGGAGCTGCAGAATAACAACGGTACATTTGAGATCTCTCCAACTGTGGCAGAGAGAGAGGCCCAGTTCGTTATCAGTGTCAGAGATAACAAAATGCTCGACTACGAAGTCAATAAGGAGCTTTCCTTCACAGTAAGTAATTATAAATCTCAATTAATAATAATTAATATAGCTGTTATTCAATACATTTATGTATATTATAAATTTTTGATACCATGATATACAAGATCGAGCAGGAATTGAATATCTAGTTTTTTAATTTGATTTCTTGTAATCGTCATTTTCTTTTCCAATCATCAAAATAAACTACTCAAGTTATACCTGACTGGACTCAGGATTTTTAAAATAAAAATATATATTTTTTATTTTCAGATAGTGGCTAGAGAATTGAATCCTGAAGGCAAGGCTCTGTCTTCAGCAACAAACGTAACTGTTTATATTCGAGATATGAATGACAACCCACCCGTGTTTATAGCTCCTAACTACACCGCTACAGTACCTGAGAACATCACATATGGTACCTATCTACTAGTTTCCAAATTAAAAATCATTACGCAATCCAGTTTTCTTAAATTAAATTCTTAAAAATTAAAATCTTCGTCCTCTGATCCAACCTATTCTAAGAGTTCATCTGCACTCTCGCAAAGGGCGATGGATGTTTGCTTAAATTTTATTTTCATTCACTGCACACTATGATTGGCATTATTTATTAGCATTAATCCTACAAATATTCACCTTGTGGGTAATATTATGTCAAAACTTTTAGAACGCACCCTGGGAAGGGACAATTTAAATAGGTCTTGATTTGATTACAGAATTGAAAGTTCTATGATAAAGAACTTTCAATTCTATAATCCTATCTTAGTACGGATAGAAGGCTTTCGCGATTGATGACATCATAGCGTTGTAGTTCTTCCGGTGGTAAACGCGTTACAGTGGATGTGTGTTTCGATGTACCACAAAAGACGCTATACTTTAATGAATATGCTAAAAGTCCCTTAAAAGTCTAAATGACCCTAATGACTAAAGATGCCTCCAGCATAGGAGTTGAAACGTTTAAACAGACGTCCACTATATTGCCGAGAACTCATTTTGTTATCATAGTTTGCGTACAACAGATGAATTAGAAAAAAATTCCTTACACTTAAAGCACACTTGTTTCTAGACATAATATGCTTAATTAGACAAATATTCCGTTAATATTATTTTTGTTCAGGGTCTCAGGTAATTTCAGTGAAAGCTATGGACGTGGACACAGGAGAAGGAGGTGTAATCAAGTATACTCATATATTCGGAGATAAGAACAACTCGCTGGCCATACACCCCGAGTCAGGTCTCATAACCATAGCGAAAAAGGATCACGGGTTTGACCGTGAACAGGCTCAGAGTAGGTTCTTTTTCTTTAATTTCTCACATGCGTAGAATAATATATGAACAGAAAGTACCTCTACCTGTTATTGTAGTTACGAAAACTTGATGTTGATAGATTTACATGTCCCTGAGTCCAAAAAGGTGGCTTCTAGCCGATAACACCAGGGATAGAAGACTAGATCTTTTTCACTGGGTGTGAAAACAATTATAACAATGTGATGGATCGGTTCAGTCAAAAGGCATGTCTTCTGCCCCCGGGTTTTTCGGTGTGAAAACCACCTAAATACATCTTTAACACTTCTTGCTGTTGGTTTTACTAAAAAATATATTTGAAACAAATGTTTGTCTCAAAGATAAGATAAATATGAATTCTTTTCACGTTCTGCCCGAGCGTTGCGCGTGAACGCTTTGACGCACAATGCTCCCCAACGAACTTATCCTGCTACATTTATACAATACATATTTGCTACATTTAAGCAGTATGAATATATTGTATGAAATGTATTTAATCGTGAGTAAAAGTTCAACGATTTAGTTGAAATTTGACGCACATGATCTTTTTATCAATGCTCATCTGCTGGGTCATCTATCGAAAGGTGCTCAAAGAAAAACTCGACAAATTAGGACCCTGTCCGAACGGTCTTAAAGAAACTGAGGACTACGTACAAGCACTTACAACAGCCATAAGTACGGTGTATAAAACTTGTTGTCCTTTAAAAGTCCGTTCTCAAAGGTTCTCAATACCTTGGTGGACTCAAGTACAAAGTATAATCTATTAGAAGACAGGTATCAGAATCCTAAAAAAAAAAAAGCTAAAAGAAATAATTTGCCAGAGCTGTGGGAGGAATATAAGTCCGTCCGTAGAAAATACAAGGCAAAAATTAAATAAACAGGTCAAGTGTATGCTAGCCAGCACACAGCGAGGGTCCGTAGGCAACAATGTTGTTTTAGTAGTACCCTATGGATAGTGTTTTTTAAAATACTAAAAAGCTTACTTTCAACTATCCTATGGGTCTGATATTCTCAAAACACATAAACAAACTTCCGACAAAGTATTTTTTGCCATTGAACAGGAAAACAGCCATATAAATACATCGAAAAGACCATAATTATAATATACCGTATTTTGTCAATAAAAAATAAAATAATATTTTTTTTCGAAATTTCCAAAAAGTGGTATCTTTAAATTTGGTTGAAGAATGTTCAGGAATTTTTTCAGATTTTTTGCACTTCACAAAAGCGAGATAAAGGGGGGGGGGCACATTCCACACCCACTTCAAACTTGCCTACGCTCGCCCTATCAAAGTTATAACCAAAGAATTATATATTTGGGTCAATCCTTACGACGTGGTCCAAAAATAAAATAGTTGGTTGCTCGACCATTTTAGAAAAAATTTATATTTTCCCTGTTTTTCCCTCATATTTAAGGTGCTCAAAACAATGCTTAAAAAAATTTTATCTTAAACCGTTTAGGTATGGCGGCCATTTTTGCTTTCCTTCGCACGCTAATTTGTGTGTTTGTGGGCATTTACGTCAACGCTCATATCTCCTAAACTATTTGTCCTAGAAGGCTGAAACAAAAACCAAATTAAAGGTAATTGCCCAGTGTTTAAATTAGGTTATGTCCATATTTCACCTAGTAATTTTCCTTCCAAGAGAAAACTTCACCTGAAGTTAGATATAAAAATCAAGAAAATTTCGCTTTTCGGAAATTTTTTTCTGAAGGAAGGAGTTATATATACAGCTTGATATTTTTTATGTAAATAGGCATATATCAGTAGCATTACCCTAAAAAATATCAATGATAAAACTTGAATACTTTTATTTATATACTGTTCATAAGGAAGGGCTTTAAATAATAGGGCCCAATTCCTCCATGAATTCTAATTAAATAAACTAATAAATAAAGAAACAAATTATGAGCAAGTGAACTGTATTTATATTTGAATAATAATAAAAGCTTAATATGCTATAAAAATTACTAAATAAGAAAGAAGCTGAATAAGTTTAATTTAAATAATGATAATTAGCTTAGCGTTGATTAAGGTTGAGCTGTGCTGGAGACGAAGGGAAGATTCCAAATTTTGTGTAGAATTTTACGGAATGCCAGGCTGTTATAAATATTGCAGAATATGTCTTGATGCAGGACAAATAAGTTAGCTGAATGCCACAAATATAAAGGCGAACATAACTAGTATAAAAGGCTGGTTTAGCATATATGATGTAGCCAAGTAAGTAAACAAAACTCTGAGATCTGACTTTTTCCAATCACTCTGCTCCTATTGGTGGAAGAAGGAAACCCAGGTTGAAGGGCACGATGCGTTGCAGGTCTAGTATTCAGGAAGTAGCAATAATTACAATATAACTAAACATTAAATACAACTAATTATATTATTTAAACATATTATTTTATAAACATTAATTAATACATAAAAGGAGTTCAGTTTCTCCTGAACATATACATTTTTGAAAATTGAAATTTTTGAAAATTTGCCATTTTTGGGCCTCTATATCTCCGATGGGGCTGAATCGAAAATTCTGAAATTTGCACAACTTACAGGGCTCTTGTATTAGGTCAACCGAAATAAAAAATCATTTTGTATATTTGGGTAGCAAAAAAGTTATGCAAGCTCAAAAATGCAGAAAAAAGTTACGTGATAAAG
>KZ651465.1:188411-203694 GCA_001010745.2 Gerris buenoi | reverse complement strand
TGTCCATTAAAAGTCCGTTCCCAAAGGTTCTCAACACCTTGGTGGACTCATAAAGTAGAATCTCTTAGAAGACAGGTTAATAGAATCCTGAACAAAGCTAAGAGAAATAATTTGCCAGAACTTTGGGAGGAATATAAGTCCCTCCGCAGAAAATACAAGGCACAAATTAAAAAAGCTAAGAGGGATGCTTGGCGAGTATACTGTGCTGATATTGGGGGAATAGCCCCGGCAGCCAGATTTCACCGGATTCTCTCCAAAGCACCGACAGATATGTGTAGTGGTCCCTTACTGCTTACTGGAGGCACATTTACTTCTTCAGAGGAGGAGGCCCTTAAATATCTGGTAAATACACATATGCCTGGCTCTGATATAAGTGAGGACATTGAAACATCTGATTCTCCTATGGCTCTACCTGTGGAAGGAGCTCAAGCCTTGGCAGATATTATTATTACTAACAATAAGGTAGAATTTTCAGTGAAAAGCTTTGCCGCATTTAAATCTCCTGGCTGTGATGGGATTATGACAATAATGCTCCAACAAGGCCTGGATCTGATTATTGACAATTTAGTTAAGATCTATCGAACCTTCCTTTCTCAAGGAACTATCCCTAGCTCCTGGAGGGAGGTGCGCATTGTTTTTATACCAAAACAGGGCAAACCTGATTTTACTCTTCCTAAATCGTATAGACCACATCAGTCTTAATTCGTTCTTTTTAAAGACCTTGGGAAGGCTGGTGGATAGGTGGATTAGTGATTAGTGACGACATGACCATATCATTAAGCAGGTAGCAGAATGCATATCAAGCAGGAAAATCTTGTGAGGCAGCTCTTCACCATTTAGTCTGCAAAATCGAAAGAGCCAACAAGCAACATCTGATGCTGGGGCTCTTCATGAACATTGAAAGGCTTTTAATTGTGTTTCTGTTGAATCTATCAGCCAAGCTGCTTCTGACCATGGTGCTCACCCAGTTATAGATGAATCAAATCAATGCTATCTCTAAGACTAGATAAAGTTGAGAGAAATGGACACAGTATAAAAGTTGCTATAAGCAGAGGCTGTACACAAGGTGGAGTTCTTTCACCGTTAATTTGGTGCCTTGTGGTGGATAGTTTCATAAATCTTATTCTGAAAAATGGGATTTACATTCAAGTTTATGCAGATGATGTAGCAGTTCTGATTCAGGGCAAGTTCACTACCACAGTATTCGAGCTGATACAAAGAGCTCTTCACACTGTTGAAACACAGTATTATAATAACGGCCTTGAAGTTAATCCCGAAAAAACAGTGGTTACACTATTTACAAGAAAAAGACAATTGGATGGAAGTACAGAACTGATGCTAAGTGGTAAGAAGCTTAACTTCGCAGACTCAGTAAAATATCTAGGTGTAATTTTGGATAAAAAACTGAGGAGGAAACTTCATCTTGAAGCGAAGCTGAATAAGGCAATGGCGACCTTTTGGGTATGCCGGAAGGCAAACTCAGATTATTCAACTGAAACTGAATTATTTCAGGAAATTGACGATAACCACTAAGGTTAGATTAAAACAGAACTTTGAGTAGAACAAGATGAATTAGCAATCTTATAGTCAGGTACATATAATCCTAACATATAAAGCAATTTAAGTATGTATTATGTATCAAAATATAGCAAATGTACTGTATTTACTGACAGTAAAGTGTATTAAGCCCCCCGCACACGAACAATATTAATGTCAATAATATTATTGAAAATACTATTGTCAATATGAAATTCAATAACAAATTTTCATTAATACTTTTTTCTATCAATACCAACTTCGCGCACGGTCAATAGTACTGACTTTACTTTTGTATATTGACAATACTATTGACCGTTTGCGGGCCGCTTTTCAGCTTGAAGATGACCCAAAGGGGGCGGTCACAATATCTCAAAATAAGGCTTTTCAATTTTTCAATGTGTATATTGACAAGGAACGAACAGTACTAATATAGACATATGAATAGTCTGCAGCAAACCCCAAAAATTGCTATGTATTTCAAACACTACGACATATATCTTCCACTCATTATATCTCCACTCAGAAATCGGGGCAACATCATATCAGAAGACTAATTTAAAAACGTAAAACATCAATTTCTAAATGAGGCCTATTTTAGTGATTAAAACAGTTTTCAGAACTCCGCCCTATTTTCTAAGGCAAAAGTCTAATTTGCTTGGCCTTTAGATATTGTAAAGGATAAAAGAAAAAGTATCTCGTAAAATTAACTTTTTAATAGCCAAAGCAGCTTTCAGCCTCTAAAAAGCCATCATCAGTGCCTAAATAAAGAAAAAAAAGAGTTACATAAAAGGGAATAAAAGATGTGAAAGGTGAGTCTATATCATGTCGGAGATCGACATAAGGCTCAAAACCCAAACAAAATATAGATATATAAAAACAAAATATAGATGTTGTGTTAAAATAATAATGTTGTAGGAAGAAGATTCAAGAAAATGATCGTAGAGTAGGTCTAGTTATTAAATCCACAAATCTTAGATTGTCAAGCTAAACCGTTGATTGAACAAACACTCGCCAAAAATGTATCCCAAGATTTTAAATCAACTATCCTCGACTTGTAGTGTAATGAAGGTTTTTTGGATTTCTGTTGGATGTAGGTTACGAATTCAAGGTGGAGGCTCGAGATGGCCGAGGCACAGGAAACAGTGCCATAGTCCCGTTTCTACTCAAAGTCTTGGATGTCAATGACAACGCTCCTCAGTTCGACAAGCTACCCATGGAATTCATACTGGGACCTGACGGAACTAACTTCTCCCAGCGAGCCTACATCACGGTAAATAAAATTCTTATTAAAAAAATTCCCCGTGGCATAACTAAAAATCACAGGGCCAGCGCATCGGCTACCATCACCCGTAATTATCTGAAATTAGTAATTAATAAATTAAGATTTAAGACCTGCGTCGTAAGACGTAGCGTCTATTTGTTAATTTCTCATAAACCTCTGAATACAGGGTAAACACTAAACACGATAGTGTGGTTTAGAAAGGTGTAATTAATATTGCAAGTAAAGTCGACCAAATCCGGTCTAATATCAAAAATATCTTGTTCATTGTTAATAAGCCTAATTTATAATTAATACTTCTTCAAAGTCAACGTATTTATTAAAGACGCAGCCAAGTGAAACTGCACTGTCCTAATTAAATAGTGCAAACCTAATATTTGGTTCGTTTCCCAGGGAGGTGAGACATGTTTCCCACTAATTATCACATGGCTTATCTCTACTGCTTATATTTTGAACCAATTATAAAATAAAATAATAATTATAAAATTTCAATCATAATCCTTTATTTGAGGCCATAAAATCTTAATCAACCTATACTATTACTAACTACTAGTTAATGTTAAAATTACTTTATCATTATCCTATTTGTTGGACTTTTTTTCTCAAAGATTAGACGAACTACAACCTGATATGAATGTCATTACTGGCTTGAACTATCCTTTCTAAATATTTTTTACACTGTGAGACCATCGCTTGGTTTTTTTTTTTCAGGCGACAGATAAAGATGCAGAGCCACCTAACAATCAAGTGAGATACGAGATTGTTAAAGGGAACTACGGAGGCAAATTTTTACTAGACGGAGAGACAGGCGAGCTCACTGTAAACCCCGCTGTTCCTAGACTAAGGAGACAGTCTACTGCCAAACGGAATTCAACCCAACAGCCAACAATTAAAGCTCAGACAAATAAAGATGGCACATACAGCGTGCTGATGAGACAGAGCAACAACTCTATGATCAACAAGTCCAATAATGAGGAGCTGAAGAAGCAAAGTCCTCTAAAGAATAGCAAACCAGAGGAGGAGCAGCTGAGAAGCAGTAAGCTGATGAAACATAGTACTCTGAAGAACAGTGACACCAAGGAGCGTCAAATGAAGAGCGAGTGGATGTGGGAAAGCTCTCTGAAGAACAGCGAGACTAAGGATGAGGTGTCGGCGAGGAGTGGCAAGTCTCTACAGCTGACTCTTCTCGACAGTAACCTGACCGAGCCCATGGACAACACCACCATGCCGGAGTCCAGGCAGGCAAAGAGAACTCCCTTTGTCAAAAAAGAACGACAGTTAGAGGACTCTACGACCGTCCTCAGAGTTAGAGCTTACGACATGGGTAACTCTATGTATCTTATTGAAAATCATATTGAATTATGTACTTAAATAGAGAAAAACATTGTTGGAACAATCTTTTCCAATTGACCTTACTCCTTTCACTTGAAACTTTTTTGAGAATGGTTCTAAACATTGGGATACAAAAAATTCTCTGATGTGTCCTCCGGAAGATTTAGATTAATTAGACTCTTGCGACGGAAACCTTGGCTATAAAGTTACATAAGTTGTGTTGACGTGTGCAGGAGTTCCTACCCAGTGGAGGGAGGCAGACGTGAGGATTTGGCCTGGACAGAGTGGCAGCAGAGTACTCAGGTTCATAGTGGCAGGTTCGAATCCGGACTGGAGACAAGTGGAGAGGATGTTATCGGAACTGACTCGAGGCAGGGTCATCATACACGATATTATACCTTACTCCTCTGCCACCAATAGTTATTATCAGTCTTATACCGACCTCTCTCAGGGCAGCCCCGACTCAGACAAGTAAACTACTTTAATATTTATGCGCTTTCTATTTTATAAATTAGTAATGTGATTTTTAACAAGGGCAATCTTGAGAGGAGTTACTACCCAGTGGTATTGCTTCTGTCGTGTATTAAATTAATTTAGTAGATCGGCTGAGGGTGCTTATTATAGCTGCAGATCTCGAAGACAACGTCTTTCAGCCGTCGGGGTGGTTTGTCAGGGAATGCATTGGATTTGGTTAAAGGACGGGCATAGTGATAATAAAGAGTTTCATGAAATTTTATAAATTAATTGGTAGTTTCACTACCACTACAACTCTAAAATGAAAAATGGCAAAAGTAGTTTTTGTGAGGAGTTTGTTTGAGAAGTACCTATATTTGTATGTGGTGTGTGTTTTTTTTGTACAGGAGTATAGTAACAGCGACAGTGTTGTACCATAGTAACGGTGTTATAGATTTGACTAGTCTGTCTAAGAACAACAGAACTAAGCCACTTCCTTCTACTCAGCCACCTGAATCCGTCGTAAGTACAAACGTTGCGCTTTAGTATTACAGCAAAATTATTAAATTGCCAGGACAATAATACAAAATACTAAATATATAATAACAGGGGTATGGTGCACCGGGATGTTAACTGAAGAGACTGATGGTGCTTCGAGTTAACAACGCGATGCACCAACCTCCTAAATATGCTTCCGGTAGTGGAAGCAGATTTTAACAATTCTTTATGGACTCCTAGTGTACACTTAAGTTATATAATGTTATGTGATGTGATTTTAAGATATTGTATAGTAAGTGCTTAGTTGTCCTGTTGCAGGTTGCAGTAAGATCAGTTATATTGGGTTGCAAGTAAAGTAAAGTGTGTGTGTGTATTGTTTTAGAGGATAGTTAGAAGCGAGAGCACTGTGTTGTTCTGGGTTATAATACTTCTTCTTCTTCTTCTACTGCTTCTATTCCTTCTTCTTCTTCTCTGCTGCTTCTGCCCCGGCTGTCCTTTCTACAATTACTGGACGAGGTAACTCTTAATAAACCCAAACCCACAATAACTAAATGTTTCTATAAGGGCGAAGTGGTGATTAACTGGATACGAATGCCAATTTATGCAGCTGATGGAATGACACACTAAATCCCGTGTCCTCCATAGTATAAATTGTTTTATAAGCTCTTTGACAGGTCAACAACAACCAGCTCTCACAACACAGCCCTTCACGGGCTGTTGAGCCACGGATTTTTTTAGTTAGTTAGTTTCTTTTTGGGCACGGTCCCTCATCTAAATTTTGATTAAACTAGTGATGCACGTTCGCTTAGGACGAACGTGGCAATAATAAGTTACCTTCGAAAAAAAACTTGTACATCATGACCATGACTTATGATTTAATTTTAAGACACTTAATTTTATGTCTTTAGTCATTTGTGGGAGCCCTTATTAAAATAATGTCTTTTTGAAATAATGTTAGGTATATATTCTTCTCATCAAGAGCTTTAAAATTATAATCAATTTGATAGATATTTCTAAAACAGATGTAAAATATCCATTGGGCCATTGCTAAAACTTTTTTTTATTTTCCACCATATTAAGTGAGAAATGTATATGAGTAATATTAAGTGAAAAATTTCCAAAAACTATATGCAGTAGTCAAAAATGCTGAGATGCAGATACTCAGAGTGCAGAATTTCGTTCAAATTTTACGCCAGTTAACATTAGACAAGTACAAAAACTTTTAACATCTCAATCTCATTCAAAAATTATTAACTCAATACGCTCGTTAAAATAACGATGTCTTAATAGTTGGTGCGTCCCATCTCACAGCTTAAAATGGTCATTTGTAAGCTTTAAAATTATTTACAAAGATCTAAAGGTGTCATCTTCGATTCCAAGGCAAGTTAATATCAAAATACAATCATCAATAGCCAGTGTTGCCCAACAAGAAGTATATAATTTTTAATTAATTATACCTATAATAGATATACAAATTTTCCAATCAAACAGGTTGGATTAGTGGTGCAAGTAATGAAAATGAGTTTATAAAATGAAAATCTTTTGTTGGACTTGTCTATTGTTAATTCAAAATCAGACATGTAAAAACGTTTACATAGTTAGCTTAGCTAGATCCAGCAAACAGCAAATCTAAACTGTTTTTGAATAATAATGTAGAAAAATAGAAATGGTTATTTCAAAAAATAGATAAATGTAGAATCTTCTCCCGTCCTAAAATTCTAATTTGAAAATTTAAGCTCAAGTTTGCGTGAGTGCTGCGCGTGAACGCTTTGACGCATAAAGCTCCCGAACAAACTTAGCCTGAGCATTGATCAAAGAAATACGTACACCCAATTTCAACTTTACTGAAGTCGTTCTCATGCGTAAAACACGGGTTATATTATAATTCACTCATACTACTCTGACTCTGTAGTTCGATAATAATTATTATTAGAGCCAATGCTCAGGCTAAATTTGTTGAGGAGCCTTATCTGTCAAAGCGTTCACGCGCAACGTAGGTGCATACATGAGCTTAAACATTTTTTAAATTGGAATCTTAATCTTAGGACGGGTAAAGAATCTCTATTACCTATTCTTTAAGACAAATACTTGATGGTAATGATGTTTGGTAGAACCAACATCGACACCTCTTTAAGAAGATCGCTAAATTTATTTAATAGTATTTAAATGTTTTAAAAAGGGAAAAGAACGTAGAAAAAATTATAAATTCAAAAGTTTTTGCAAATGTTTGCCTCTACAAAATTGGTAATATCTGCTTTTGCTCTCTGATGCATAAGTCAGCTAAAATCATGATTAAAATTGCTTTTCAACTAATTTTGTAAAGCAACAATGCTGAAATAGCTTGCACTTGCAACTGATGCTACAGGCAAGGATCATAAGGTCTTGTTGAATGTTATAGGAAGAAGACGCCACTTCTGCAGGAGAAGGAACACATTGCTTACATATCTGCCCCCGCCAGGGACAAGGAAAATAAGAGTATCCAAGGTAACACAACCACCTTTCTCACTAACACTATCCCATGTAATTTGTAATTAACATGAATTATTAATTATACATTGGCTTATCTATGAAAAAATCTCAGCACTTGATCAATCTAATAATATTAATATTTTCTAGACTTTTCTCAAATAATTATCAAGAAGTGATCAATGCTCAGGCTAATAATACAAGTGCGCACCTGATCCAAAAGGCATTCCTTGGGTAACATTTTGTCCTGTCCATGATCGTTTGTCCATAGGATCACCGATGGTAATCCCATTTTGATGTCTTATAGGATTTATTCTAAGGATAGCCAATAGCCATGGGCCAATATAATAAAAGTTGCCCAATGGATATTCATTTTTTTAACGCTCCCTATAATTTGGCTTTACGCCATTTTTTGACATGCAGTTCAATAAAGTGAAGCCAATTACCTACTTTCACTTACTTACTTATCCTACAGCCCACCACGCCGTGGGCTTTGGCCTCCTCTGCAATCCATCACAGTCATCTACTTTAGATTTCCAGCCTCTTATGTCCATAAAGACTAAATCCTGCTGGACTCTATCCTAACATCTTTCTGGTCGACTTGTCCTACTGGAGTGCAATCTTGATCTATCAATCATAACCGGCATCCTAGTCTTATTCATGCACTGAACGTGTCCCAGCCCCCTCATTCATCGTCCTTTCATAAACCGTACAATGTCTAATAGATAGTTTAACTCATGGTTACTACATATTTTCCAAACATTTCCTTATTTTAGAGCTATGTATAATTCATCCTCATAACTCTTCTTTCAAGCACTATAGGCTGTGCTATTGTTATGGTCAAATTTATTTGTTCATGAGCTTTTGTCAGAGGGCATTCTATTGGAAGTTTGATAGGGAATCCACTAGTGTAGAATACGAAAACCTTGTTGGAAGTTAAAATAATTTTAATAATGTTTGTGTATTGATAGCTGAGTGGGCTGAGAGTGCGAGGAAGGAAGCGTGGAGTCCTGCGGTGATGTCTAACAGAGCTCTCCGAGTTAGGAACACGGATCAGAGAGTTATACTCATGGCTCCTATAGACACCATGCACAGACGTCAACCTAGCATTATACAGGTAACCTATACAAATTATCTAGATGAACACAACATTGTTGAACGAGCGTAGTGAGTTCTTCATTTCAGAGACAAGATTTTAAAAGATTGTTTGTTAGTGTAACGTTAATAGGCATACAAATTGACCGGTATAAACAAAATTCAACGCACACACACAGGTGCATTTGTAGCAACTTTTCAAGATTGCGGCCATACGGTGAACGATTAAAAAAAAAAAAGGTTTTAAGTCAGCATGACATGAAATATATCGTTTTAAAAGCCTTAAAGCATAGGAAAAGAATATACAGTATTTTGAAAACAAATATGGGTGTTGAAAACTAAGTATATCCATATAACTAAGAATGCTTTGCATATCATTTGAAAGCACTTTTTAGGTATAATAAGAATATGTAAGATTTTATCCTAACCCTAAAACAAAGCTAGGTTACCTAGTTTGGTCCAACCACATTTTAATGGCTGTGGAAAATGTTTCAGTTGGGAAGTCTTCAAGGAAGAGCGCAGAATGATTTGATTCTAGAGGATATCGATGGAACCGAGTACAGGATAGTGGACCCAGCTAGAATAGCTATGAGAGCGCCGTCACTCCCAATGCACGAGAGAGACGACGAGTCCCTCAGGAGGCACGAATACGAGAGAGGCTCGGATAGGTACGAGTCTCACGTCGAAGATTCAGTCAGGGACAGTTACATAAGGGACAAACCCCCTACAAGAGATCAGATGTTTATTAGAGACGGTGGAGCTGAGATCTTAAGACTTGTAACCAGAGGGAGGGAAGATGATCGTGAGAGCGAAGTTAGACTTAATCAGCCTGAAAGACCTTATACCAAAGAACATAGACGTCATAGAGACCACGGGGAGCACCACAGGAAGGATAGTGAATACACCAGGGATTCCTACACCGAAGATTACGCTAAGAGTCAGTCCCGTCCTAGGGGCAGTCCTTACACTAAGGAATCTAAAGGATCTCCGGGTAAGGAGCAGTCTCTCGCTAACGCAGATGTCTCACGAAGACATGATTTCGAAAAGGAACATTTCGGCCACGAAGGAAATGCTACAGAGAAAGGAAGTGTGGAGAGAGGAAGTCTTGAGAGGGGTAGTCTGGAACGAGGCAGTCTTAGAGAAAAGCAACACACTAACGGGGGATTTGCTACAAGAGAAAGTAACCCATACATAACTAACAGACCTTACACTAATGAAGACTTGAAGGAGAGCTCAGGCAAGGAGGTTATTATGAGGAGGTTCATAGAGGACCAGGTTAGTAGTCATTCTCACAGGGCCAGGCTGGATGAGGAGGAGAGAGGTCATCTCCAAAGAGACCACGAACTGGAGAGCTCCAAGGATAACAAAAGTCTTCAGAGTGTCATGAGAACAAACAATACGACGAGGAAGAAAGAATCTCAGCAAGAAGATGACGATGCAGCGTTCAAACGAATCATGAACACCCGAGAAACTCTCCTCACTACGGCTGATGTTAACAAGTTGACAACTATACAGAGGGATCTTCTTCTAGCCAGGTTCTTAGTTGAAGAACAAAAAAGAATAGTAAACAGAGACAGTAATGTGGTAGATGATACTCAGAGTCTTCCCGGAGGTGTTGTAGGGGTGACCATGGCAACTCAGACCGACGTAGACACGGGCACACAGACAGACAGGATTTACTTTGTCAAAAGAAGAGCCAAGAGCGACAACGACGACTCCGGATCAGATGACAACGAATATCACACAGGTCACAGGAGGTTCAGGAAGAAAAAAACCATAGTGGTAGTTGATCCCGACTCCGTAAAACCGAGGAGAAACAGACGCCTCTGTGAAACACTCAAATCTCCCATCATGGAGGAATCGGAAAATATCGAAATATTTAATGGATTCATTCCCACTAAAACAAGTACCCTGAGAGAAGCAGCCATCAGAGAAAAATTCAATTTGAGAGAGGATAGAAGACATCATCACCATCATCACCATGTTCCTAGAGCTCATCAGAAAGAAACCTTCTATATCATGAAGAGCATTAGCGACCAGGATTTACACTCCATCACCAAGCACAGGGAAGACGTACTCAGCTCGCTCGAGAAGACTCAAGTCCACAAGATTAACATTCCAAACAACATCCACAGAGAAGATTTACAATATGACGAGAGATCCAAGTCCAGTTTAAGCATTCACGATACAGGAGCCGATAAAGGGGGAAACTTCCAAGACATTACTGAAGTGTACAGAGGAGCTCCTGAGTCCTCCATATCGGCCCCACCTACCCAAAGATACCTTACTGATACCATATCAAGCCTTTCTAAAAAAAGCCCGACCAGGTACGGGGAAAAGAAAATAGTGGCCGTACCTCAAGCAAGGTACATGGACTGGTACGATAAAAACATTAAAACAAAAGATAAACCCCTGGTTAAAAAACCGTCATCTTCGATTCAACCTAAGAAAAGAAAAGTGTCTGATCCCGTACCTAAAAAAAGAGCTATCAAGAGATCGGACTATGAAATGATAAAAAGGGAACTGTTGAGAACAGAAAAAATTCCGGCATTCACGATACAACCTGACGACCCCCTTGATTCTAAACAAGACTCGCCTCAAGATAGAAATAACTCCAAGAGGAACTCGATACAGATCAACAATCAGAAACCCGAGGATCACGATTCTGGGATCGCAATGCCTTTTGCATCTTTACCTCCTGCAATTACAGCTGTAACGCTCCCTGGTGACGAACAAGAAGAAGACTTACTCCAAGATGATTTTGTGCCTATGATGAATGAGAAAAATGATGAAATGAGCAAGGAAGTAGTTTTGCCACCGACGTAAATATAAGATAAACATTTAATTATTTTATGTTAATTTTTGAAAACCTGGTTTAAGTTCAACCCAAGTGTGATATTTTAACCATCAGATAAAAGTTTAATAAAAAATGTACAAATTGAGACAGATTCAAACTTTTGTCTCAAATCCTACACTGAATTTTCTACTTTCTCACGTGGTTTGCCACACCAGGTTCCAACAGTAACCAGTGGTGGTTAAAAATTGGCATTGAACAATCAAGTTACTTTTGATGTCCTTATTTATCTTACTGCAGTAGAAAACCTTTTTACAATATCCAATAACGTTATGATCCAATTCTTCATGGGTGACGTGTTAAATCATATAACATTTTCTGCTACCGAAAGAATAATTTGTCTTCTTTTGTTTTTCTTTCCTCACGATGTGAGAGAAGAAGACCTAGAGGAAGGAAAAGAATCACATGAATGGACAACATCCCATCCACCCTGGTCAAAAAAGGAATGTCCCTACAACATGATTGACCCTATCATCGGACAGAGGAGGATGGAAATCTTTAGACTGGATGTAAGTGTCTACAGTAGGGTCAAGAAGAGAGTTAATTCTGGAAGCTAAGGTTGACCAACTACGAGAGAGAAAACATAGAGCCTCCATAAAAATTATAAAAAGGCCGAGCTCCTCCACAAGTGACATTTTTGGTTTGTCTAGTTGCTGACCTTCTAGATGTCAAAATGTCTCTCTATAAAAACTAAAGTCGCTAAAAATTAAATTTGGTGGAAAATAACCTTCCTTCATTCCTAATTAACTTAGTTTGACGGACAAAAAGCTATTTAAAAAAAAAAAACAAAAAAACATTAAAAATAGTATGTGTTAGACTTAAAGTATGTACCTAGTGTATATAGCAATAAATATGTACATAAATAGCTCTTATGTTTCAAACTGCAGGTGAGGTCAAGTTGAATGTTGACTCTGATAGGTCGGGTTGGCAAACCTATTTGAGGAAAAAATATAGTGGCAAGGTGTTACCTTAGCCCAAGTGGCAAAATGATCCAAAAGACATCCTTGCAATATCTTTTATCCAGACATTATCCTGTCTACAATCGTTTCCCATGGGTTCCTCTATGGTCGACTAGTTTTGGATGCCTCATTGGGACATCCTTAACTGGATGTTCAACTAGGGGTAACCGATGGACGTCCAGTTAGGGATATCTTATGGACATCAAGTTAAGCTCTCATTGGCTCCCCTCTCAATTTTTAAAATATTTTTTTTAAGGTTAACACTCATCTTGACCGTACTGTAATTAGGTTTTTAAAAAAAATAATTTGTAAGATACAAATTATTAATAATAATGTAAATATTTTGATGTTATAAATATATTGTATAGTTTTTAGTTTTAGTAATTAAATAAAAATTTATAAACTAATTTTTTTATTATTAAAATTTATATAAAAAACAAAGAAATGTCTAATATAATAAAAGATATTATTTTAATATGTATTTCTATTTATTTTTATTACTATGTATATGTTTAAATTTTATTGTTTTCATTTTAAAAAGTGGTAACTCTGTTTTCTATATGATGATCCAACTGCTATAAAAAAAGAAACAGCTATTAATGTTTCAAATTTTACTTAATTCTTTTGATGAACTCAGTATTTTTATAACCGCAATCAAGTCATCAAAATTTTGTGCTTAACTAAGTATTTTTATAAAATATTTAATTGGTTTAAATAAAATAGATGGGAATGAATTTCAGTAGTTTATAATGGACATTCCAAATGTCATGTAGTTTTGGTTAATTCATTTCATTTTAGTTTATTCAGAGTGAATCTTCTCTCTCATTCCAAGCTTGTGTGCTATTTCAAACTAGGAATAACAAGTCCATAATTAATGGTTGCAGAGGTGAAACAGTAGTAGGTTAAACCTACTGCTGTTAAATAACTCCTGTGAACACACCTAATAAGATTATTGAACACACAGTAACATCTTGTTTTCAGTAATATCTTTGTTTTCGTTATTGATTTTAATGGATCAATTTAAATTTAATAAAATTAGTCAAGAAATAAACAAGATGGCAAAATGTAAACATTGCAATAATATACTTTGCAGTAAAACATTTCCTCTGTTAGTCCTTATAGTGTATAAAGGCAACAAGACTTCGGTAACAAATACCATCATTACTTATAGCTGTTGTTGTAAAAGCCTTTGGGCAGGCTTAGGCTCTCCATGGGATGTTGTATCACAGATTTAGTAAGATAGAGGGTGTGTATATCAAATGTTAAAATTAAATGTACCAAGGGTAAATGACTGTAGCAGTATGACATCTGCAAAATATTCAAATAAATAATAAAAGCAAATAAAAAAGCAAAACACATAAATAAAAACGATACATTACTAAATAAAGGATGACAGACGTAGGCAGTACTTAAATCCCACCACGTCCCTTGTGCTCTTATAGTTAACTAGCCGTTAGGCCCGGGGTAACGGGCAGAATAAATATGGTTAAAAAAAGTTATAATTAAAATACATATTTAAATAGATATTTACTGTTTAAATTTTAAATAGTAAGTTTTATGCAGGGAGTTTCATTACAATGGCATGACGTAATGGCTAGCGTTATCGACAGACGCACAGGACATCGCTGGTTCAAATCCAGCTTATGGCACATCAATTTTTAACGTTATAAATCGTTTAGAGGTGACTTCGTCGCCGTCGCCCGTCGTTGGGACACTACTCGATTATATAAAAGATGAGTCCTGTAGGTTTAAGTGACAACAAAAATTTAGAAAACAAAATGCTCAATCACTAAAATTAGGCATTCATGGTCAATGCATTTATTATTCGTCCAAATATTATTTTATAAACATCTTTGTTTTGCACAGACTTGCCGATAAATGTGTATTTGAAACATACCAGTGAACTCGAATATTTAGTAGTGAGAGAGTGAGCAAAGTATCTATCATGATATTTGTTTATTTTAATTCAAATATGTAATAAAACAATAAATTTCTTAATAATATTTGAAGTGAATAAGAACAAAAGAATGTTACCCTTTTATTTTTCTGACGTATAATTATATTTATTAAACTATTAATTTGTAATAATTTCATTTTTTATGAAAAAAAAGTTGTTAAAGTACAATAAAGAAAACTGCCCAATTTGATAAACATTTTATTTATCTCCTTATTTCACAAGAAGAGACCAAGAGGTGATGTAAAGCAGTGGTTCTTAACCGGGGGGGGGGGGCCTCAAAGTTATTTAGGTACTATATATATTATATTTGAAGATTTTAGGGGGCCTTGGTTACCACAAGGTTAAAAACCACTGGTGTAAAGGATCTTAATTTAATTTACTTGATTTTAACCGAATGTAACACTCCATCCAAAAATTATGAACATTATATTTTTTTAACTAAGTGCTTCTGTGTGAAATACCACACCCTAAATGAAGAGCAAAAAATATTGTATCGGCCTGGCATCAAAAGCCGCACATAATCATTCGTACACTTTCAAAACTCTAGCATTTCCCAGCAGCATTTTCATGATACCTGACTTCCTGACCTGTGACTGGTTTATAAAAGATACTAGCTGGATACCCGTGCTTCGCTATGGAGTGTTTTTAAATGTAATTAGTTTATAAACAACCAGGAAAGCATACAAATTATTTTACTATGCGAGAATATCTAGATTCTATCCCTCCTACTTATATCCCCCTTCTCTTTGAAAAGATAGTTTGCAAATATCCTAAATTTACCCCCCTCCTAAATGAAAATATGACAAAACTGTACTGTACTTAACAACAATAGCAATAAATATGTACATAAA
>KZ651465.1:171519-184274 GCA_001010745.2 Gerris buenoi | reverse complement strand
AAAAAATTGACAAGATTAATAAATATAAATGACAGATTAAACAAAAAATTAAGTATGAATAGTACCAAACAAAACGAAATTTAGAATTTAAGAGCTAAACACAATTTATAAACTCACGCCCTGGGCCCATAACCAGATAAAGTTACCAGATAAAATTATGTGACTCTTTTTAGCTCTTAACAATTTAAACTAAACTTTATTAACAATACATAATTAAATTGTCATGTCAAAATCAACAGGTTCAAGAAACCAGTGTTGACTTTAACAAAAATATGGCGCTTGTTGGAGGCTTTGTTTCTCCAACTTTATTAAATATTTACTGGAACACAGCGCCGTTCCAAATTTTTGATTATTTTTATCGAGGTATATATCTTAATTTGTTTTTTTCTTTGCGAGGAAGCTATGTGCCACATTAATTGGCAGAGTATTTATTTATTTTTTTTATATAATTTTATTCTTTTTTTATTTTATTTTTGCTCTAATATTTATTTATTTTTCCTAATCTTCATTTAAAAAATAATAAGGAAGATTTTAATTACATTACATTATCTTATAAATTAAGGAAATACAATTCGTTGATCTTAATTAATCAAACATTTAAATAAAAAAATACACAAATTATGTTTGCATATTTTAAATACTTTTTCTTATTTTAATGCATATTTTATCAAGTATAAATGCATATGAATCCGTGTAGTTTTAATCAATTGTTAGTGACTACAGTCAGTACGTTTGTAAAAATCATTTTTTAAAGACTACTACATATTTAAAAAAAATTAACTTCTGTATAGGTACTTTTAACCATGTAGCTCCGCACCTAAAATAAACAAATAAAAAAATAAATACGTGCATCCTAAAATGGTGGCCATATTCCCCTTTCAGGAATTTCCGGACCATTAATGTATTCATTTACAAACATTAATCTGCCTGGGGGCCCACATACTCTAAATCGGTCCTGGTCCTAACATCATTAAGGTAAAAATATAAATAAATAACATAAACATAAAGACAACAATATAAATTTATTTACAAATATATACAGAAAGTAATTTAAGAAAACAAAAACAGTATACAAAGAAAAATAATAATGTTATAAGAAAAAAAAATGTGATGATTATTTTTCATCTAAATAAACAAACAACATAATAATAAAACGGACAAAAATTCAATTAACTAGATAGAAACAATTAACGTGTTTATATTTGGTACATTTACCTTGTTATATAACAACTACTTACAAGTTAACATTATATTTAGACATTTCTATTTATTTTATTTTTTTAAAGAGAGAAAACAGCATTATGCTGTCAAAAGAACGAGAGCTGATAAGGCAACAAAACAATCAATTAGGTTTAAAAAAAAAAAATTGTAGATATGAAAAATTAAATTAATAAGCGTGTTGAAATGGAGTTTATAAAGTTTATATTGTAGATCATATGTCATTATTAACAGTTAAAAAGAAAGTATATAAAGGGTTCAGAGACCAGTGAGTCTGAGACTGACCACCTCTAACAACCTCTGGGGATAGAGATCTACAATAATTGATGTATTCCTATGGACTTAAAAACATAACACACAATACATTATCAGTCATATTGATATTATCAAATACTACCGTCAGTCCGAACTAACAATATACTAGATCTTCAATATATGGTATACACGCGGTTTAGATGCAGGTTCTTTCCCCAGCACCAAAATTGGATTTTCTAATTTTATCAGACGAAGGAACATTTTTGTACACATAACCAGCTACAATTAACTTTTGGTAGATCCAGAACCTCTAGTTAACAGCTAACTATCTTACATAATAATATATTGATGGTCTCTGGGAAAAAGGTCATAACCCTCATCTAAACAGCTTTTCAGGTGGAGGAAAACTGTATGGGAACCAAGATCATTCCCGTTAGCTATACTTATACTATTTATTATTATCAAGAACACATTTAATTTAATATAGGAATTATTTGTCTAAATGTTTACCCCTTTGCAGGAAATAATCATAAAATTGAACGTTTGAACAATTGAACAGGTGGCTTAGGGACTTTGACAGCTTCTTTAAAGATAAAAAAAACATGTGTCATAAAATCCTAACACATATTAAACTGTAAGTTAGGGCCTTTGGCATTTTTTAAAAATCTTGAAATACGAGTGAAAAATTTTAAGGATTATGATTTTATTTATGTGTTTTGCTTAGAGTTAAGATTATTATAAACCAAATGCCCTGTTTATTCTATTATAGTGGGATAGGGCTATGTTAGGTTTATGTGACTGACACATATGAGTGTGTGTTGGGGCTTTTTGACAGAGGGTTTGGGCATTCTACTCAACCAACTTAATGGTACCAAAAGCCTTATATTTTATTAATTCTTCTAAAAAAAAAAAGAAAATTTAGTTGAAGAATCAACACATGTAGGGAAAAGAAATAATGGACAAAATAGGGTAGAGTAAAGTGAAAATCTCAAAAAGTGAGGGTTAGGACTTTTTGCAGGGAGATCATCAACAATATCTCACTTGTTGATGGTCTCGATTGATGATTGAATTACTGTGGTGATCTGCAATGGTGATCTAATGTGTGGTATAAATGTCTGATGATCTACTTAAAATAACTCAAATAGAAATTTCAGTACTGTTCTATTAGGGACCCTTAAAAACAAACTAATATAGGTAGATTAACTCTGATTTGATATTAAGTTGTTGGTGATAATTATATGATGAGATCAGCAAATACAGCAATTAGGGTATTGCAATGTTTCACCTTCTGTTCCAAAACTGAAGTTCAGATGCCAAAGAGTAAAATGCACTCAGGCACACTCATTTTAGAATTCCATTTATGCATACAACACTTTTTCTTTTAATGTCATGACTTAAAAATTGTTTAACATTCAACGTATATCTTAAAATATTACATTATTATCAAGTAGCTTACTATGTAAATACTAAAATGCTACAATTTAAATCATAATAATAATAAAGAAATAAACTAAGATGTGTTACAAGAAACAAGTAGAATAATTATTTTACAGTAAAGTCTAGTTAACTGGGCCACAACAAACCTAAACTAATTGGAACCAGAGCTTGTTTGGATTTCTGAATTGTTTAGATTTTAGATTATTGGTAGATTAATAAAATTGTGTAGTTTATAGATATAGTTATATATAGATATAGTTATAGTTTATATTCTGGCACAAGGGATACCTGGTAATTGTCTTAAAAAAGAGATTTAGATTCCCTGGAAGCGAGTCCCTCTATACCTGCAGAGTAGATTGTCATTTTATTTTAATTTATTATGAGCACGGATTGTGTTTCATGTGCACACAAGATTAACATAAAATGACGATAAAGTGTAAGAAAGTGACTAAAACAATTGAACAACAACTCCAAGATTTGTATTGTATTAGTTTTTATTAGATGTTATTAGTTTCACCGAACAAAAACTTTACAGATATTTAAAAACTGATTCCAAGTTAATTCAGACATTCGGTAATCCGGTAACAGGGTCTGATCATGTCAGCAGAAAGCATAGATTGTCATACTGTCTCAGCTGTGTCCCTCTACCAAGAGATAGAAGATATCAGAGTATAAGATTTGAGTAAGTGATTTCAGCTGTAAAACCTTCATTCTATTATTTTCCTATATAAAAGTTCAGAGATAAAAAAAAAATATATATTCTTAACAACTTAGAAATAGTAATTTATCAGAATTGTGTATTCAGAGACTCTAAAGAAGAAAAAAAAACAAAAAAACATATAATTGAATTTCTTTTCTTTTTTATGGCCTGGTCAACATATTAGGAGATTACGACCACTTTCAACTCGACAAAGTACATTAAATTAAAACATGTCTAATCTTTCTGGGACTAGAACTGGACATGTCAGTGTCACTCGACACTGACATGTCCACTCTGTGATTTCACAAGAGTGCATAACCACTTGCTTATAATTTCCATTTCATTTTTTATTCTTTTATAATTAATTCTTCTTTTCGTCTTTTTTTTCACAATTGTTAGTTTTTAGTGTAACGTTTATAAGCTGTTAAATCATGATAACATTATTATTTATGCATCTAAAATGCAGAAATCAGAGGAAAACACAGTTTTTTCATTATCGTTTATTATTTTGAATAATATCAATTTGAGCATCCAGCCCAAATCTTAAGATCTAGGTGAACTAATAAACATATTCCGTTACAAATAAAACAAATCATTAAAAACTAAGGAAAAACTTATAACTCATAAAATAATTTGTAAATTACTTATATTTTTTATTATTTATACATTTATCCTTATTTGTAACTTTATTAGGGGTGATATTACCTAAACTATTTTTTAAAATGTTACTTAAATATTTATAATAATATGAACTAAATGTTTGGATAAATTAAGAGAAAATGATCCAATAATAGATGAGTGACTAGAAAATTTAACTGGTGTAAAATAAAAATTATATGAAATGCTAGATAAAATATAGAGAACACTCCATCAGTATATAGTCAAAACACAATAACTATAAAATGAACAAGTTCCTAACATTGATGCTTGCCTTGCTGCACCTCAATATCACTCGACATCAACAAAATACTTAAAGTGTAACAACAATTGATTACACATTTTAATGAATTACATAATTTTTTTTAATCTTTTGCCTGAAATTATGTATAATGTGTTGCTGTAATTTTGAAATTAAATGTTGAACTTTATGTTAAATAAGATTTTATAAGGGAGACAGAACAGTTAAATATACACTGGGCCACCAGGATATGAACCCAGACCTTTAAATTACTTGTCCAACGCTCTACAATTAAGCTTGATAGAAGAATGATTTTCTCTCTCCAAAGCTATAGACTAGTCCCTATTCATAGGGAAATTAGATTCTTTCATAGAGTCTAGAGTAGAGGGCTAATTTATAGCACCTCTAACCACCTCAAACTGCCTTTAACCACCACAAACCACTTTTAAATACCTTAAACAAGACAAAAAAAAAATCTAGAATATCTAACAGATCATGCAATATAACTTATGCAGAGATTTTTCTCTGATCTGCCTTCCTGATTTAATTTAAAATTGTTTCCTTTAATAAGTTGCACATTGAGTATTATGCACATTGAATAACGTTGTCAGTGTTCCAGTGTTGACTTGGTCTCAAAGTGAAAAAGTCTAACTGTTTTTGCTTGGCATTCTTGACTGAACGACATGACAAACTGTAGCCAAAGCTCACAATGTGAAAATCCTTCAAGATGCTTCTACAGCCTAGTCGAGATAAGTTTTAACCTTTGTCAGCATGGGAAATACGAAAACTGATGATATTGGGAGCCAATACCAGCCAATATGATAGCAGGAGATTTTGACATCATGAAGGCTAGATGCCGAAATCTCCATCTATCATTGGATCTCCCTCGATCAGACTGTAGTGTCAAATTGAAACATAATACGTTCTTTTACATATTGATACAAAATCACCGTCGGAACACCTAGAACTGCGATGATACCAACTCTGTAGAATCTTGCAGACAATTTTTACTCAGCTTAAGTTCTTCTACACCTCAGTAATAACAACCAACTATTAATAATTACAATTAAAAAATAAAGTATTAAAAGAGAAAATGAAACAAAAATAATATACAAAGAAAAAAAAACTAAATATTCGTACTCTCTATTTTGTACTCCTCACATCTAACTAAGTCAGTAATTTAATAATATAATATCTAATTTTAATTCTTTTTTTTAGTACTTAAATCAAATAATAGAACATAACTGTGTATTTACAGTGAGTTTAAAATAATATATTTTCTAAATTTATTAGATTCTTAATTGGATAATCATTTATTTATTTATTAAATAGAAATAATGATAGTAATATAGAATTAACATAAAAACAAAGAAATAAAAAAAGGTGAAAAGATTTGTAATTAAAGAATTACCTAATTGCTGTGTGAAACAAAGAATTTATTCTTTATGTTTCACAACATGTTGTTTTATAAACATTTTATTTTTATAATAGATATGATACTATTTATATTTTATCTCCTGAATCATTTCTTTTTATAAGCAAAAATAAATAACTTTTTAAAGGAATTTAAAATAATATATATAAAATATTAATTATTTATGTATGTTCATGGAAGACCATTACAGAAAAACAGCCTCAAATTAAAATTTTAATTTGAGATCTTTTACCGAAATTTACAATTGAGACATTTTTGTTATCAAAATGTTACATGGGTTGTAGATAAATAATACATATTCTTAAGTATCAAAGTAGTTAACAGAAGTTAAATCAGTAAAAATTGAAGGGTGTACAATATAAAAATAATAAGTATGGTTTATCAATAATATCATACAAAGAATAGACTTGATTGGACATTCAAATTTCTAAGGGTCGTTAGTTAGTCCAACTAAATATGTCACTTATATTAATATTTTAATTATTTTTTAATCTGACAGTGTGGGAAAATTGAAGGATAGCCAATGAGAGCTTTAGATCTGTCAGAGTAAACACTAATTGTAATATTAGTGTTTACTCTGATAGTATGGGAAAGCCAATGAGAGCTTGAGATTTTTACATCCCCAAAGGCATTTGTCCAAATCTCAAGCTATCATTGGCTTTCTCATACTCTCAGAGTAAACACTAATTGTAATATTAGTGCACTCTTTTACATATTGATACAAAATCACCGTCGGAACACCTAGTAGTGCAGTAATAATATTCCTCTATTTGAAACCTTCTAGTGTATCTTTATTTCTTCTCTCACATGGGTATTTTTAATAGAATTTTATTTCTTTATTGTATAAATTTCAAATAGAATTTTTACTACTTTGAGTGTCAAGTTTATTCCTTTCTACAAAACATTTTTAATGCCCTTAGGTGTTTTTTACGTTAAAAAAAAAGTATAATAATATTTTAATAATGTAATAGTCGATAATATAAAAAAATATAACTTTTTTGTAGGAGAATATACTATATAATAAAAGTATTATTTTAAGGATTAAAATGGCAACAATAAAAAATATGATTTTAAATTTTTTCATTCATATAGTGGACGCTGGGACGTTGAGCAGTGCTATTATCTCACAATAATCTCTTCATTAGAAAAAAATAAATAATTGTAATTGAAGCATGGGGCCAATTATGAATATTTTTTAAAAAGAATAAATAAGAAATATGAAAAAAAAAAAAAAAAAAAAAAAAAAAAAAAAAAAAAAAAAAAAAAAAANAAAAAAAAAAAAAAAAAAAAAAAAAAAAAAAAAAAAAAAAAAAAAAAAAAAAAAAAAAAAATGTAAACCGTCTCCAGAAATAGAACACAGATACCTGGGTCTATAGCCTAGTACTCTAAAGCCTAGTTTGCACAGGTCGAGTATTTTAGTATTAGTAGCCATGGTCGAGTAATTTAGTTAGTGTCGAGTAATAAAAATTTAGTAAATCCAAGTGTCCAAACGAGTCGAGTACTAAATTGCTAAACTACTCTACTAAAATACTCAACCCATGCAAACTAGGCTTAATCTCTGCTGAATTCGAATAGTTTTATACTCAGAATAATTAGGAGTAATCAATAATAAATGTTGAGTTTGACTCCTGAGAGAGAGGGTTGTATTTTTATCTGTGTTCCCCCTCGTTCTTAATTAATTAAATTAATTAATTTCTAGGGATGAATTACAATTAGATTAAATTTTCTAAATAAGCAATCTGTCAAGCCAGTTTATACAGAATTTGGTCAATCTGTCAGTTGCGAATGTTCGACTATTCAATCTAAAATGACAGGCCTGCCGGATACTGTTCACCTGGCTTGAATGATATCCATGTTATAAATAAAAAATTGATAAATAAAACAGAATAAATTGTATTATTTTTGAGCCACTAGCCTAACAGAGGCTATTCCGGGTTGCACCAATAGTAATTCTTCAAACCCTGTCTCCAACTGAATCAAATTTGAATTATCTTTTAGCAATAAGCCTGATTAAAACTTTTGTTTTATTTATAATATATTTCATTTATGATATCCTAACTTTAATATTTTTAAACTGTAAATAATTACAATAATAATTTAATTTTGGTTTAATTTTTTTTTAAATAATGAATATTTTAAATATATTGTAATTTTAAAATTTGAAGTGAGCATTAAATTGGTCGTTATTTTTTGTATCTCATTTTTAAGTCAATTATTTAGTTTGTGTTTCATGAAAATTAAAAAAATAAAAATAGAAACAAAACCTATAAAAATATGATCAATTAGCACAAATTCACAATGTGCTCTTGTTTCATTTTAAAGAACCACTTGATTATAACACTTCAACTTTTACATTTGTAGATAAGAATCTTAAACCATAGGAACCATCATTGAAAATAAAAAATGCATTGTGTTGATTTTAAGTAGTAATCATAATTACAGTAGTGTAACTATGAATATTTTAATAGCCCATGTTTCCATATAAATCTTAAGAGCCATATATTGATAACCTGGGAATTGTTTTCGTGGTACAAATATCTCCCAATTATCTTTATGGCTTTATTTTATTGAATAGAATGTTGCAAAAAACTAAATATTTTTTTATTATTTAAAAAAAAAGCACTGTGCGTTCATACACTGACTCCAATTCCAAAAAGTTTCTAGCGGACAACTTTATTTTTAATATTTTTTCTATTTAATGTAGTCAATGCTACAAGCAAATAATACAACAATATCTCCAAAGATGCTTCCAGTGAAAAGTGTGATTTGAAAATTAACTTGATTAAATTATTAAGATTATTTTCCATACAATAACAATGGATTAATGGATGGCACTCGCCTAAGATTTAAGTTTTATCCATTTGCCAGGAATTTAACTTTAATTTGTAAAGCTAATCACTAAAGTACTGAAGGTGTTTCCCTGTAATGTAAGTAACAAAGTACTTGCTTCCAAAACTTGACACATTTAATAACAATTTATAAATTCATCTCCAAATGAAAAATATTGATTTTTTTGTGTTCATTGTATTTTAATAACAATTGATAAACATGTTATAAGGTTGGTACAGGATGGGTGACAGATCACTTCGCTCATGTGATCGATCAATGGTGAGAAACATCTCACCTCTCTTGAATTGGAATCAGATATGCCTGCGCCAATTGGAAGAAAACTAATTATTTGGTTGAGCTAATTTCCTTCAATGTAGTGAAACATATTAAGTAATTTATAAGTAGTACATCTTAACTTCTTAAACTTTATTCTAGAAAAAAAAAAAAAAAATTATAAAGGAAGTACTTTAAGATCAAAACATATATGAGACACAAATAAATTAAACAAAACACATTCAACAATTTTAGTGTAATAAAAAGTAACTTATTTATTAAACACTTTCCCTTTTATTTAAATATTAAATACTAGTCTTTAATTGAACTGCATTTTAACGACTTATATAAGTGTAAATCAATCAGATAATTTATAAAGAAGTATTCAAAACCAGATTGCTTAACAAGTAAACATATAAAATAAATTTAGATTTGTTTTATTTGAAAAATCAAACTAAAGTTCTAGATATGACAAGAGGCTGGATGCTTGTATTAAGGTAAAGATATGATAAGTTTGTCAACAGCAAAACCTACGTTGGCAATATCAACTCTATTTTAGAAGTGCACTAGGTTTTTTTTTAATAAGTTGAATGTATACTGCAGAAAATGTTTCTAAACTATTGAGTCATTATGATTTTGTAAGTATTTTTCAATTGTAAAAAATAAATAAATAAACAATAATAATAAAAAGGGTAGGTAATGGATTTGTTCTTTTATTACATTTCAGGCTGCAATGTCTACTACATCTTGGCACCATTATTTGGAACTTTAACTACTAAAACCATTGGCGAACTGCTATTGATATTGAACTTAATATTGATTTATTATCATTATCATAATTTAAACACCCTAAAAATGAGATGGATTAGAATGTTGAGTCAAAACAGAAACATAAAATTCAATAATTTTGAAGTTACGCTAGTTCACTTCTCACATACAGGTATATGTCTGATTTTTAAACTTATCCGACAATCTAATACACGTTAGATAAAAACAACCTGAGATAAAATATAAAAGAACAATTAAAATAATTGATAAAACATTGTTTTTGCATGGTAAAAGACTCGTCTTAAATAAAAATGTTACATTTTGACAAACCAGTCTTTTCTACATTTTAGCTTTTATAACATCTATTTCTTAAGGTCTTGGGTTTTATTTTTACGTAATATGTATATAATATAATAAATTATTATATTTTTTTATATATTTCTATGCTCAGTACTGAATATCTATATATATTATACGTATGTATTCTATTCAAGTATATAATATTATGTTATTTAGAAATTAGATATGAAAGTAATTTATTTACATTAATAATTTTATTTAAATAAAATAAAATTCTTGAACAATCTGTTTCCTTTTTTTTTCCATGTCAATTTCTTTTCATATCAATTGTATCATTAAATACAATTAATGACAATAATGCTAATAATAAATAAATATGCACACAATCGTAAAGTGAAAATTAACAAAACAAGAATTAAAAGAAAAATAACAATATATTGAATTAAAATTTATTTTAATTCAATGCAAAAAATAATGTAAGTATAAAGTAAATAAAATATTTATTGAATAACAAAAAAAAAGAAATGTTTTAAATAAATTAAAATTTATACAAAAATGTTTAAATCTGTCTTAACATCAATCCAAGACAAATATTATAAATTGAACATGAATGTTTACAATAATTAACTTCTTCATTTTTCCATTTTATTTTAAAACTTTATTCACAGGCAAATTATCATTTTCCTTTCAATTTTTTTTACAGACATATTCTAATATAAAAAAATAATCGATTTCTTTTTTTTTTCAAGATTTACAAAGAGGGTCAATTAAATTTGTAACTTTATTATATTCTTGTTTTTTTATTAATTGAATGGCCATGAGCAATAACGGATCATTTATACAAGTCTATTACATACATATGATTATAATATAATACAGTTGGCTCTTTGGTAATCCAAATTTTGTAGCGATTTCAATATTCCTTTCTCTGAGTGTTACTCTCTATAGTTATCCTAAAAATTTTGTGGTTTATTCCTTAAGAAACTAAGTATACATCTATGGGGGCAAATCTTTCCAATGCCTTTTAATAGGATTTTATATATTTATTAAAGTATACAGATCAAATTGGATTTTATATAAAATCCTCTCCAACTCCTATAAAATTGTAAATGTGACTTACTTTAAGTTACCGATATTAAAATTTAACAACTGGAAGCATTTTCAGAGTAAATTACAATAATATATAGGGAGAAGAAATAATGTTTTTATAAATTACAATTCAAATATTTCTGTGCTGCCTGTGAACGAGTAGTAGTCATTTCCCATTTAAACATATTCAGGGAGACATACCGAGTTTTAGCCACATTCATTTTTCTTTAAAGGAAACCGAGCTTGACAAAGATGAAGCGATTTCCTGTATTCAACTATGCAGATGAACCAATCAGCTAAATTCGACTAGGCCACATATCTAAGGGAGAACAAATTTATGTTATTTCTTCTTCACATTATATATAATTAATTATTACTTCGGTAATATTCATCAGTCTATAAAAAAAAAAAAAGTAAGTATAATTAAAAAAAGGAAACCCATGCCTACACTGTTAACTAAAAAAGAAAGAGGGAAAACATTAAACACGAACTCTGCTACCAGAATTGATCACAGAATCTGGAGTTATAAACAAAGTTATTGAGTATGTTCATCCAAAATAGCCAAATTTTATCTGTTGTCAATTACTTCCTAGGAAGAGGTTGCCTTGCCTTGGACACTAAAAAAACCAACTAATGCTGACTAACACTAATACGATAACTGGGAAAAAGGTGGCAAAGGCTGCTAAAATAGTTGCTCCGCTCTAATAAGTAGTATCACAGAAACAAAATTGTCCATCTTCCTGGAATTGTGCAGAAGTGTCCGAGGTCGGGGAAACATGCCCTTTGATGATAAACCTATACAAATAAAATAATTAATAAAAAGAAACTGCTCTTCATGTAAAATAATACTTGTTTAGTAATCGAGGCAGCTTGTGGTCAACATAAGGGCCCACATCACGGCACTGGATTACATCCATGCCATCAAGGTCAATTATCAAAGAGCTAGTTACATTAATAATTAATATGATGAGGTTGAGTCTAGTTATGTTGGAGAACAAGATAAAAAAAAGTTTTGATTTTATTAAATTAAGTTTTATTTTATAGGTCTTCAGGGGTATAATACAATCCAACTATGTTTTTTTTTTTTTTTTTTTTTTTCAATAATTCATCTCTACTTAAAAACAATATCAACCAATATACTTATTTTTTCCCTTTGTTCACTATTGTCCTTTAATTGGAAATTAAAGGGGACTGCAATAAAAATGGATTTAGATTTTATATTTATTAGAGCTTCATCTGGGTACGGATGAAGCTAAGTGGATAGCGTATTTTCCAAACTCTCTCCCAAGTCATTCATCATTGCTCAGTGTTGGAATCCAAGGGACATATGATTGACACTGATTATCATGTCAATTGGATGATTTCCTCATATTCTGTAAAAGAACAGAACAAAGCATGGTTTGCTCAATGGACTAAGGCCCCGATTTGAGGTACCTTGCGCCCTGGGTAATGATCTTACAGGCAGTGGCGTCGCAGGGGGGTGCGGCCTGCACCAGGTACCACGACAAGAGGGGAGAAAGATTTTAAAATGTACTTGTTAATTTAATGCTATT